>CAUYSK010043547.1:0-17833 GCA_963575035.1 Avahi laniger | reverse complement strand
GTAGTAAAATTAGTCCATCTTTCTTCCATATTTCTGTCAGACTCCTGAAGTGTAGTAGTCACAGGTCACATCCACCCTCCTGCTCCTGAGGTGGGCCTGTGATGTTTCTGAAGTTTGCTGGCCTGCTTTATAGCCAGGAACAGAGAGAAACAAATCGTCTGGATCCTTACAGGCAAAAGACAAAGAGTATAGATGTAGGTCTCTGAATACGTAAGAAACTGAAAACACCAAATGCCTCTATGTTTCAGATAAACATTCATGTGTGTCATGTAAGGAAATGAGGTTGGCCTGGGTGACACAGGAAGAATGCGGGTGACAGGGAGGGGAGGGGATGGCAGAGAAGGCGTCCATGAGACCATCTGCGCTCCCACTGCCGGCGCGAGGGAACAGCAGCGGTGGGTGAAGAGGATGTTAGATGTGCGTGTGTGGGGAGAGAAGGAAGCCATCTCCTCCTCCATCCCAAACTCTCACTCTTTCCACGGCCGGTCCTGATGTTAAAGACCAGGGGCCTGGCGTGGGGGCTAGAATGATCTTTATCTCCCTGGACAACCACTTCACCATCTTGGGATCAATCCGAGTTTCACCACTTAGCCAAAATCTAGGTATTTTTCCCTTTTCCTGATCACCACCGACCAAGGCAGGGTTCCGTCTTCCTTGTCTACACTGCACCCATTGCGTATTTTTACAGCAGAGTTAACCCATTTACTAGAATCGTGTATTTATTGGTCATATTTTCCCCCATAATACTGTGAGAGATTGGAGTGCAGGGATTTTGTTTCATTTATCTGTGTGTCCCGGGCCTAGCATACAGGCTACTGAACCAATGAATGCAAGCGGGTTTGCTGATGCGCTCTTGGAAGTACAGACATGAGGGTTCAGAAGAAGAAAGGCAGCTGGGGATGCTGACTTAGGGGCCAGGGGCGTCTTGGCTACAAAGGCCACGGGAATGAGTGAGAAGGCCCAGGGACACATTCGGATGTGGAAGAGGATTTAAATGTGGAGAGAGGAGGGGATATTAACTAAGGACGCTGAGAATTGGAAGCGGAATTGTAGAAAGCAGTCTCGGAGACGTCAAGGAAGAAAAACTTTGAGAAGGAAAGTGCGAGATGCCAACAGACTCTTTAATAGGACACAGAACACGAAAGTGGCCCATGGGTGTTTGCTGACATTTGATGTGTCAGTATCAGGAACCTGGCTATGTGCGAGAAAGATTGTGAACATTATTTTAGGACTTTACAGATTTGAAAAATCAGTATGTCACAGGGTGTATGAATGAACATCATGATACCTTTTATTTTCAAAGTTTTTCTTGTAGCCAAATTCACGATCAGAAGTCTGAATGGTCGTTACTGCCGTGTTTTTCATGTTAACAATCTGTTTTCTTTGTTTCCTGACTAGATGTCCTCTTGCAGCTGAAACCAGAATAGTATTAATCATAAGAAATGAAAGAACTTGACTTAAATCAGTAGAAATAAGTGGGTTTAACCATTGATGTCAAAGAAGAACATGAAATCGAAGAAGCCAAATAAAACAGGTTCATTAAAAAAATGGGATTCATTAACAAGACTCTTCTAGTTGGGAAGCTAATGCAAGAGAATAACTGAAGTATCTTTTGTGTTAAGGAGAGTACAAAAACGAAACCAAAATGATAGGGACGAGCAAAGTTGATGATAAAGTGTGTTCATTTGTTTAAAATTTGGTACTAACTCTTTTTCTTTTCTTCTTTTTTTTTGCTATGTTTTTTGGACATTGGTCAATTGTCCTTGGGACCAGATATATTTCAGAATTCAGATTAATTTTTTTTTAAATTTTAGAATGTTAATACAGAACAAATATACATTCTGTAGTATTCCTCATGTTAGGGCAGCATCCCATAATCACACACATGCATATTTCTTCAGAAAAACACAGGCTATTTTTTCCTAAGTGGGATGGATAAAGGACTGTGAATAACCTCATGTCATATCAGGAAAAGTTTCACTGCCAAATAAGTTGTGAAAAATCTTTTTTTCTGGGCTTTATGAATTTTGAAACTGTGAATAAAGGATTAGATCTCAATTTGATGGGTTTGCATTTTGATGTCTTGGTGAGAAGTTAAGGGTTTAAAATTGCAAACGAGATGACGATGCCCTATTCCTGATAGACAGAACTGGGACAGGAATGTGAATCTCCTATTTATTCCGCCCACCACCTCGGTGTTCTTCAGAATACAGGCTGCAGACCACTACGTGGATCATCACATTCAGTCAGTGGGCCAGATCTAGCATCTGCAAATGACATGGAATAGACTACAATAGAAAATTCCAGAGTCTATTGCTTGTAGTGTGTGCGTATCAGGTTACAAAGTAAAATATATATATATTTTTTTACTATGGGTGTCCAATCAAAAAATTTTGAAAGACGCTGTGCCAAGCTATGCTAGGCTCTATCTAAATTTAGTTTCTTATGGAAAAATAGAGAACAAAATACAAAGTCTATTAATGCATTTTAATAAAAATTTGTTAAGTATGGTTATAATAAATATTATTTCCCTACAGAAAGAAATAGATGCCCTTTCACAAAATAAGATTTAATTAAGTCATCAAAAATTATGGCAAGTGTAACCTTTAGAATAAAGTAGGAAAAATCTTATTGTCCAATGAGTTATAATAATGAGATTCTTGAGATCTATAATTAATTTAATCACCTGCTGTGTCTTGCACAATAGGTCAATTGTGCAATTGTGTGTCATTAATTCTTGATGGAAAATTTAAAAATTAAATTATTTTATATAAAACAGAACATTTATTCATATATTAAAAATGTCAATCACTAAAACAGCCTGACTTAGCTTTAGTACAGAGAAAGTTTCAAGGCCATGCAAAAGCTATGTAAGAATTAGAGGTTGGCCTATAAGAAGCATCATGAGATTTGATTTTATGCCATGTCTACACATAACATTACGCTTTGTTACACCGGGAGACAGTCTGAGTGATTACCTGATTGTATTATGATAGCACTTTTTTTTCTTTTCTCCTGTATTTTTTGGTATCTTCTTGAGCCCAAGAATGCTCTGACACAGGCTTGAATCAAAATAAGCTTGTCAATGGCTTCCTTTCGCATTAGATTTAACTGCTCCACATGATAATATTTAAGGAACACCTTAAAAAATTAAAATAAAATACAAATAAAACCATGGTACACAGAGAAGTGAGGCAGTTGTGCGCTATGCTTTGAGCAGACTGTGTTCTAAATTGTTTTAGATTTTGGAAGTCACCATCTTTTGCTTCTTTGGCTTGGATGTCACTATGACAGCATAGATTTCTCTGCCTGAAGAAAACCTTCGAGAAGAAATGCAGAAGATGGCACTCACTCTGTTCATTTACAGCAGGTGACTTTAGGTTTTGTTGGATGGGCCAACAAGAGCGGTGGATGTAGAACTCTTTCAGCAAAGTTTTAGCATCATATATTCCGGGCTAAGCTAATTTTTATGCTTTTTACTTTTTAAATACAATTATATTTTAAATACAATTGTATTTTAAATACAATTATACAATTTAAAAATCTTACAAATCTAATGGTAAGAGACAGGATGGTGAGAGTTATACGAGTTCATTCACCAAGTATGTATTGAGACCTAGTATATGTGCTTATCTGCTGGGGATACACAGACAAATAAAACACGGTCACTGTCTTGTGGGGTCTGGGGGTGTCACTAGTGCAGGCAGAGAGAGACGGCCCAGGCAGGTTTGATGTTCTCATGAAACCCAAAGGCTGTCATGGAGAAAGGAGGGCTGAACTTTGATTATTCTAAAATCAACATGAATCCCAGCAAGGGAGGAACCTGAAGGCCTGAAACGTTCTCTGCTAACAATCTTTAGCTCTGTCCTCTCCTCCGCAAGGAAACAGAAAGGGGTTTTTTTTTTTCTTTTAATGGCTAGATTTACCAATAGAAGTCACCTCAAAGAGTTACTAAATTCATCGAGATAGTCACTTGAATTCAAATTTTATGGTTGAGTTACAGACCTGGTAAGCCTGACTGGAGTATTTTCTCAGCATTCCGTTACTTGAAAGCTTGACACCATAGGCAAACAATTTAGCATTACAGTTTCGATTTAATTCAGTTTTAATTTCTACAGGACTCTAGACATTAATATATTTAGTCCGTTCTACTGTTGACAATTCATTTAAAATTCAATCTGTTTAAAAAGGTCATCATATTTTTTTCCTATGGCCTTAGAAATGTTCCTATATTAAATACTTCTATCCATGTTAATGAATTGGAAAAGGTGAAGTGGAAAAATACAAATAGCTTTAAAATGCTACTTAAATATCATGGAGAACCAGAACAGCGAAGGGCCTTTTTATAAGTTAAAACTCCATTTGAAGTTAGGCATGTGCTTCGGACCATAAATCATGAGATTTTCACCTGACGAAATTCACCTTTGTAAGCATCCAGAAGAAAATGGTTTGATTAAAATACACGTTTTTTAAATGCCCCAAATATCCCCTTGCTAACTATTAAAATAAATATGGGCTACTTCTGAATAAGTAGGACACCCGGTCTAAGGTAGACTTTATTTTTTTACTCTCTAAAATTGTTAAGGGACTTAATTTCCTCATTTGACCATTATTAAAATCCTCTCCCACATCTCTCACCACCAACACAGCTAATATATTAATAAATTTCTTTGCAAATGTGCAAGTTTGTTTGGCTTACTTATGCGGTCCTGCTGCTGGTGGTTACTCTTGAGTGGTCAGTCTCTGAGGAGCTCTGCTTTAGCTTGGCTGTCTTCCCCATCTCCCAGTGACACATTTAGTACCCTCCTAAGATACATGTAGTGTGCGCTGGTACCCTGTTTATCTCCTTATCCCCGCCTGGGTGATGCTAAAAGGATGTTCGAGAAGCCCGATGCTTTCTCCAAACAGCAACCTGTCCTTACTTCCATATTCAAAATTGGCTATGATGTTTTACTTTCTTCTCCAAGAGATTAAATAAACTAAGATCTCATAGGCTCTAAAAGCTAATATATAAACACATCAATGTCCAAACACATGTAATGAGTCCAGTAATAATGGTGAATATTTAAGCCCAGATAAATTTCAAGTTTATGATAGAAGCAGATTTGAGAATTAGGAAAAACAAATAAAAACAGGGATCCTATTTAGATCATTACAATTCTCTACAGCTTTTTGAGTATATTTGACTATACAATAGAGAAAATATATGACTGTTTTCAATACCACTTGAAGTGAAGTATATTAATTTTAAGTTTTATCCTTATTTTTGATAAATCTTCAAGATAAATTTTTCTTGTATTTCTTAAAAGAAACCTTTATAGGGAGGGGGGAGGGGGGCAGGTATTTGCATACACAAAGAGTGCAATGCGCACCATCCAAGGGATGGGCACACTTGAAACTCGGACTTGGCGGGGATTGGGGAGGCAAAGGCAACATACATAACCTAAACATCTGTACCCCCATAATATGCTGAAATAAAAAAAAAAAAGAAACCTTTATGAAGGGCAAAAGTGTTTAATTTTGATGAAGAAGGAAACCGTTAGGAATTTATAAATTTACTTCCCCCTATTTTAAGCTAGACATTCTGTAACATAAAAAGCTATAATATTTTCAATCATTGTAAAATGTTATAATTCTCAGTAAATCTAACGTAATTGTTCATTTCTTCCTGAAAGTTACGTGAAAACATTACTTTTGTTTTTCCAAGAGCCCAGTTATCGAGACCAGCTTTTTCCAAAATGGTGGCACAGGTGTCAGGGCTCACGGGGGGCTCTTCGCTCGACTTGTAGCAGAGAACAGAGTACCTTAAAATGGAAAAAGGGCTGGTTAGCATTGCACAAAGGTCCAACATCTCAGCAGCCTGGTGGTCACAGACGGGCACTTTTAGAACATCTCTGCAGTAGACTGAATTCCAAACTGACGCAGACCCGCACGAGTCTATTTGTATAAATTTGAGTGGCTTTTTTTTTCACTTCTGTGATCGCTTTCCAACTTAACACTGAAATCCCCCACAAAAATGCTGTTACTGAAAACAAACAAAAAAACAAACGCTGCTTTTTTTGTTGTTGTTGTTTAAAAAAAGCAACCTTTCTGTAGGCAATAAAAGGGGTTGGTCCTTTTATTCTTTTCTCACTTTCCAGTGTTAACACAACACTGGTAGCTGATCTTAAAATTGGGCTAATGAAGAAAATCTAGTTTACACTGGATTTACACTGGTCAAGAATCTTATGCAAAAAAGGCATATTTCCAGAGTTTTCAATATCCCCTTATTTTTAATTTTTGGTGCAAGATTAGCCTGAATGTCTAGGAGAAACAAAGGAGCAAATTTTAGTGGGTTTTGATTTTCAAAAAAGAGGCCCTGATGTGTAGAAGGCACATCACAGAACGTTTCAGTTTCCTTAAATAACATATTTCAGCTCCACTAAGCTTCACATCATTGAATCTGCAGATGAACCAGCTTGTGTTAGGCTCTTTGAAGAAGAATCCTGGCCTAGAATGGTCTAGAATGAAGTGATGGTCACAGCTTTTGCTGCATGCAAATAAACCTCAGGGAACGCCTGTGCCCGTCCATGTCAGGACTAACTGGCTCTTGTACACATTGTGACCGCAGTGGTGACTCTGCGCTCTCAGCCTGTCAACCGTCCTGGCTTTGCCTCCTTCCTGATCTAGCTAGGATCTCACAGTGCATCCCAGGAGCCACCTGTAGGCAGCTTCTTCAGCTCCCCCACTGATATGGCTTGGATGTTTGTCTCCTCCAAATCGCATGTTGACATTTGATCCCCAGTGTGGTTGGGGCCTGGTGGGAGGGGTTTGGGTCAGGGGGACCAATCCCTCATGCATGGCCTGGTGCCCTTCCCCAGATAATGAGTGAGTTCTTGCTTTATTAACTCACTTGATAGCTGGTTGTTTAAGGGAGCCTGGCACCACCTCCTCCCTCTCTTGTTCCTTCTCATGAGAGAAGGAACATGTGACAAGCCTGCTTCCCCTTCGCTTTCTGCCTTAACTGGAAGCTCCCTGAAGCCCTCTCCAGAGGCAGATGCTGCGGCCTGCAGAACCGTGAGCCGAACAAACCTCCTTTTTTTATAAATGACCCAGCCTCAGCTATTCCCTCACAGCAGCGCAGAGTGGACTAACACACTCACTCTCGTTCTGTCGCTGTGCACGCTCTGCAAACACGCACACCTGGGCCATCCGATCATCTGTTCCTCTGCCCTCATGCCAGGCCTCAGAGCGGAGCCAGAGGAAATCAGCTTCCGTTCACAGCAGGTTCCCCGCGGACGCGTGGTTTCCTGACTCAGCCAGCAAGGCTGCTCAGAGTCCTTACTGGTGTTCGGGGCCACTTTCCTCTCTTGTTCCTCCCAACATAGTTAATTCTGTCGTGTTTTCTTCAAGTCTCCCACCTGCCCCTGCCCCTGGCCCCCTCTCAGTAGACGATCTTGTCTACCCAGACCCGGGCTTCACAGACTTCTTCCCGAACTGCAAATTCATTTGCCCACTATTAATTTTTGCCTCCTCCATCTGCCTGTGTTCTAGACGCCATCCACTCCTCCTCTTCTCTCCTGTTTGTTTTCAATCCCATTTCTCTCTTCTGGCCCGTTCCGTTTGCAGAATGGATGTTCATTTGTTGTTACAAAAGACACCTGAAGCCTCTCCCATCAGTGATGGTTCTATTTCTCTCACTAGCTTCCTGGATACGTTGAAAGACTGTTTAGGATAACTGTCTGCACTTCCCTACTTCCCATCCCTCCTCAGCTCCCGGGATCTTATTTAATCACACAGGATCTTTTAGTGGTGAAGTCTAAGCATCCTTTTCCATCCTGACCTTAGGTGTTCCTGTCGCAGCACTTGCCACTGGTGGTCCCTCTCTCTGTCTTGCTCTTGCCAAGGCTTCCTGCCCCCACCCTGTCCCCAGCTTCTCCTCCCTCTCGTCTCCCTGCCTGCCCCATATTTAGACTTTCTGCTTAAATCCTAGTGTCCAGCAGTATTCTGGTTCTTTCTAAGCTCCCTCCACAGGTGTCTCATCCACACGCTTGGCGCCAGCCACTCCCTGTGTGCGGTGGGCACTCCTCGTCCTCAATCCACTTCTGCAGCCCTGCGTACTTCAACTCTAAACGCAGGATTTATGTCTTCTTGCTCTACGTCCCGTCTGGTTATTCTAGACGTTCCAAACGCAGCAAAATTCATAACTTATTTCCCTTTCTCTGCTATTTCCATCTCTGTGAAAGATATCACCACTTTTTAAAAGGTACTCAAGCTAGAAATCTGAGTGTCAGCCAAGATTCTTCCCCATTCTTCACTCTGTGTATCTAACAAGCTTAAAAATCTCTCTGGAGCCATTTCTTTCTCGCTATTTCTACTGCTGTCACTCGCCACCCCTCACCCCTTCTCACCTGGACTTTTCTGCAATTGTCTCCAGAGCAGTTACGGCCACCTTCACCCCACCCCCCGACTTCCACAGCTCTGTCTTGGTTATTTTTCTAAAGGAAAATCTGATCATGTCCTCTCCTGACTCAACAGTCTCTGTGGGTTTCCCAAGTCCTAAGCTGGGATGGCAAAATCAGGTGCTTTCGAAGGCTGGGCAGGTCGCATAAGGATGTGAGCCTGGGAGCAGTGGGATGCAGGAAACGGGCGGGTCACACTTGCTGGAAAGCATTCGTTGTCAACTGTTTGCCACACGTGATGACTGGCACAAGTCCCCTGGCTCTGTGCCTATGTCGCCTTTCCAGCCTCCCCTCCCGTTATCTCCATGGTACTCCAGCACTGGTCACGAAAGTTATGTAAAAGGATGTCACAGGGCCACGTTTGCTCATAGCTTTGTAAGTGTTCCTGTCCATGCCTGCATGCCCTTCCATCCCTCTCCTTGGTTCCTTAAGGAAGACCTACTCTTTCAACATTCCAGAAACTCTCTTTAGCGTATCTTCAGTTAGCAGGCAAACCGGATTAGCGGGCATTCTCCTTTCCTGTGTGAAACACACCGACTGAGGCCCACGGCACACCTGGAGCTTGTGGCTGGCAGCTGTCACGAGTGTGCCCACCTGCGCTCACTCTCACAGGGTGAGCTGAGTTTGCTCCCAGACCTGTTTATGCCAGTTGTACTTGATGTGGCATTATTCACATAAACATCCGGTAGAAATCGGAGTGAGAAAAGTCAGAGAATTATTTCTACTGAACATCATCAAATGCTCTGATAAGACTTTACGCAGAAGTCTTCTAAAATCTATGACGTTAAACAAGCAACTGCAAAGGGTTAAGGAAGAGCCTAAGAATCAAGAAATATTCAGGCCCTGTGATGGCTTCACAAGTATCTTTAATTTCTTGCTTTACTCCAAGAAATGTTAACTGGAAATCATAAATGAAGGATGATGGCCAGTTTGTGCAAGAAAGAGTCAATAAACAATGGTTAGTGGACTTGTACTTAATGGAAAAAAATTAAGCCTATATCAAAAGACTAAAAAACAAGTATGTTCATGTCGTAAGTTAAATATTTATAGTATATATTTATGCATTATTTTTATGATTCTCTGCTTTACCGAAATTTCTGCTATAATCTAAACCATCCCTCCTTTATGCTCTCAGAATACCCTGTGCATACTTTCATTAAAAATATCCAGTTCTCTTTCCTTCATTTGATACATATTTGAGCACCTACTGTTTGCCAGGCACTCTTCTAGGTGCTGGGGACCCAGCAGTGAACACAGGGGACCAACGCTCTGCCTCCTGGAACTGACTTTACGTTGTATGATAATGCAGATTGTTTAACCCCTGTTTTCACAACCTGTCTGTGAGTTTCTGAATATCAGAGGTTCTTTTATTAATCTTTGGATCCTTAATCTTTGAACTCATCTTTGAACGATTAAGATTTGAACTAATCTTTGGTTCGAGGACGGGAACACAGTGGATTTCTTGATTCAATGTTTATTGAAGGTACAGTGAATGAACTGCCGCTGGGACCTGTTGTGGAGATAAACACCTGGGCAGAGCTGAAGTATTTGTGGAGAGAAGCCCTGAGACCCTCCCTTTGTGGTGCCCCTTGTTTTAAAGACTGCCAATCACTACCCACTGGCCTCGGCTTTGTGTTTTGTGGATTAGCTTCATGGTTTACATTGTGGGATTTAAGACCACAGCAGTAGAGGCCACAAGTAATTTTGGGAGCTTGGGACTGAGGCAAAAGTAATAATGAAAATAATTATAGCTAATGTGTATTGATGGCATTTGGTTCTACCAATAAACTTCATATAGATTATCTCGCTTAATGCTCATAAACACATATAATGTAGACACCGTTACGATCATCCCTATTTGTAGAAGACAGAAATTGAAGCCTGAAGCTTGTAGAACTCAAATAACTTTGAATAAGGTCCCACTTCTATTACAGTAAGTGGAAGACTTGAGATTCAAACCTGGGTGTGTTGACTGAGAAACACAAGTACTTCCCTACTCCACTATCCTCCTGCCTCCAGTAAGCTCTGGTTGTGTCTGAGCTCTGGTAGCCAAACCGTTGTGTACAGATGCCTAGTGGGAAAACGGAGCTAACTTTGGTGGCCACTTAGTATAACGGTTCATTTGAAAAAGCTACAGTAAAAACGCAGTGTCTTGTGCAAAGTTAAGTTCATGTTGTGTATCTTCTTTTAAGATTGTTTGTCACAGAACAGAAGAGTTTATCTACAACAGAACAGACAAAGGTTTGGGGAATTTTGCATTCTATGCAGAGGCTTAGGCAGGATGGATGAGGGTTATTTATAAAGCCCTGTTTATACTCCTTTGCAAATTGTTTTGCCTTCCTAAGAGTCTATGCCAATTTGGATGACAACTTCCAAATTCGTGACAGAGAAAATGTTTAGCTTTTTATTTCTGAAACTTCTTGTATTCAGAAGAGTTATTCACAAGTTCTCTATATATACTTTTTTCCCCTGCTCTTCATTTATCATGTATTAATTTGCTATTCCATAATAGCACAGGACTTTGAAATATATTTAAGAATTTATTCTCATTTCTGACCTTCTAAATAAGTTACTATTAGTTATAGTATCACCGAGACAATAGGTTTAGTTTTCCTTGTGGCCCATATTGTAAGATCATGGTTATTTTTGAAATTATAAGGTTAGCCTGGCATTCGAGGCTCTCTTCATAATTTTAACCCAACTGGGTTTCTCATCTTGTCTCTGTCACTTCACTAATGCCTGCTCTGCCAATCCAGTCTAATCCAAGTCCTGCTAGCTTTGGCACACCAACCTGTACACCGAGAAATTCCCCTGCCTGTCTCCCCACAAATTGTCCCACCAAGAGAACCTTTCTTCTTGATATCTGCTCCTTCCAGCCCTCCAGGTACTGCTCTTCCCTTCCCCGAGCTCTCCCACCGTCCGTACCATTCTCTTGGACCTTGGTATTTATAACCTTGTGTTGCTTCTTAACTTTCCACGCCTAGGGCTCTGATAATACTAACTGGATTGTCAATTCTTGAAGATCAAGTCAGTTTTAAAATTCTGTGTTTCCCACAGCGCTTCGCATTGTGCCTTATGCATGAAAAAAAAAATCACTGAAATTTAAGGGCACTTATATTATTACATTAATAATAATGTTTATATTAATATTTAAGGAAGTTAAAGATCTGCTCTTTTTCTAAAAGATGAAGTGCATGATAATAAGGTCAAATTTTAATTTTAATTTGAGATTTTAGACTCCTTTGTATCTAATACTTTTGAGTTACCTGCTTTCATGAACAGAATGGAGAATTTCCCAATCGGCCAATAAAAAATTTCAATATTTTTTATTTCTCAGTTTTGGATATAAAATTGGGTCTGATCTGTAGGAAGTGAAGTCAATGATTAGATGCTGGCTATATTTCTGAACTCTAAAACTTGAGGTTTTAAAGTCTGTCTTAAACTACTATAATAGAAAGGATTGGCCAATATAAAAGTCATCAGATTTATGTAATTTTGATCTCCATCATGAAAAAGTGGTGGAGTTTTCATGATTTCAAGGCACTTCACATGAATATTCCCAGGTCTCTAAAGAAAAAAAAAATAAGAACTACCATGAGTTGCTGATAATATGAAAATTGGTAGAAATAATCAGAATCCTCATTACATTTTATAAGGGTCTTGGTTACCCTAAGTAAAATAAAGCCTGATACAAGACATAAAATTTTTGGCTGGAGGAGGGTTAGAAATCACAGTTTGTTATGCAATCACAAAACAAAGCTTTCTTTTGTTCTTAATACTAATTTACACACTCTGAAAAAGGCTGAAGAGTGTTATAAACAGAGACTTCCTCAATCACTAGGTTTCACTTGAAAATTGTAATAGACTTCACCTTTGAAAATTAAAAGTCCTTTAAGTATAATGACTACTAGAAATCATAAAGTTGATAAATATCAGAAATATGGATATTTAAAATATTAAATATTTAAGAGACAGAACCTCTACCTTACCACTAGTGCATTACTCAGTAAACTATATTTAATATAGAGTTTAATTCATTTTATATTTACCTCAATTATTAAAAAGAACTCCTTATATCTGATTCTTTTTTCTAAAATTTAATTTTTTAAACTGACAAATAAACCTAATTGTTCTTTACATCTTCTAAGTCATCTTTAGAAGCAGTATCTCATTTGATCACTGTGACCATCTTCTCAGGTAGTCCTGGCAGATTTAACAGGTGAAGAAAATAAGGTTTCGCATAGGCCAGGGTTTCTCACCTTCAGCACTGCTGACATTCTGGGCTGGAAAATTCTCGGTTGTGGGGTGTTGTTCCTTCCGTTGTAGAATGGACGGTAACAGCATCTCAAGCCTCTACCCACTAGACGCCAGTGGCACTCCACACCCTCACCAGGTGTGACAACCCAGAATGTCTCCAGACATTGCCAAGTGTCTTTGGAGGGGCAAAATCTCTCCCAGTTGAGAATCAGCCGTATAAGCCCATGAGCACGTAGCAAGTAGCAGAGCTAGGACGAGAATCTGGACTTTCCAGCTCCTCAGCATAGAAGCCCAGGCCTCGCGATCTTTCTGCCTGAGACAGGTACCCTGTGTTACTGCCAGGATCTCCCAGCTGACAAGTCTTTCAGCCTCGGTTAATAGTTACCTTCTCTTTTCAATTCATAATCATTTGCATGAACAAAATGCCTCCTTCCTAGACTACTTAAATAATTCTTTCCTATTTTTTTCCTATAATTCTCCCAAAGAATATTTATATAAACCATACGATGGAAACTGAAAAAGAAATCTACTTACCGCTTTATAAAGTTAGCAAAAAGAATCCGATGTGAGTATCCCAGCCTTCGAATTCTTGCTGTTTCCAGAATTCCTGTGTAGCGAAGCTGTAGCAGAACTTTCTCTTTGTCGTATTTTCTTGCCTGACGCTCATTATTTGGTTTGATGCAACGGACAAAATGCGGTTGGCCCACCACCATTTTAGATAACAAATCCATCAGAGAATACTGTAATATGCAACAAAAATAAATTTCCCAATGCAGCATGCAAACGCTTATAAGCTTGCAGGTCTTTCTTTTTACTACAAAAATAAAATTTGAAAAATGAATGTTTCAAATGCTCACACTAGCCAGAATAAATGCAGGGAAATCTGTATTAATGAAAATTTTATTTATAGGATATTTTTTAAAATACAGATTTACTTACAAAAATATAGAGGCAATAACTAGAAACTTAGCTATTAAGAGTTTGCTTAGAAACTCTTAAGGCAACTTTAATAAACAGTTTAATTTATTTTTGATATAGTTTGTTTATAAGTAATTCTATTCTCTCAGGTTAACTTGCCAAATTACAATATTTAGGCACATGGTCTGGTTAATTCTGCTTATATATTAATTTCCTTGTTCAACTCTCTCTTTATGAAAACTGTGAAAGTGAACACTTTAATCTCTCTCAGAATCACCTCTTTAGTTTAAAGCAGAGAAGTTAATGGAGTTCAGTACACAGGACATAGATATAAAAATAAGCAAAGTGATATACATTTCAATCATCTGTCATAATTTGATCATTTTCTTATTTATTTTAGGAATTTTTTTAACCACATAGATATGACAACTGTGTTCTATACCAATACCTTATTAAAACAGTAGTCAATTATTGGACAAATAAGTACAACATTTTAGGATAATCATGGTTCAACTAAAAGTGGAATCCCAGAAAACTAGTAGCTCGAAGCCTAGAATCACATTTATTGGTGAGGTGACCTATGGGCACAGATAGCTATATATGGCTGGATCTGTTTAGTGCTGAAAATGTAAAGCCACATCACAAAGCCAGTGCAAATAAATGTTGCAATTGGGCACCTGGCAAAGCACTGAGTTTGCACGGCTTCCCCTTGGGCATTGAGACTCAGATGTGATCTGTTCACACAGCTGGGTCTGCCACTGTGGAGCCTTTTTCATCACGTTGATCTGTAAGTCATCATTCCTTTAGTCATGCAAACATCTGCCAGGCACTGGCGACACAAAGCTGCTACTCTGAGTAGAAGCTAACTGCCATTTAGGCACTGTTTTTTTTTTTTTTAGGGACTAAGGCATAGTGTTAAACTATGTCTGTTCTTCTCTGCAGAATCATAAATAACTTTCAAAACACACTACATACGGTGTGGAATTATCTTCTACTGTTTTTCACTTCAGCCTGAAGATGAAAATGATTTCACGAACTATTCTGGTTTAAACATACACACGATGTTGGATGTCAACAACGGTGGTATGAAAATGGTCTTGGATAACTCACTTGAAGAAAGAAAATAATCTGGCTGTAAATTGTAGTGATTCAACTGTGCTGCATTTCTGATGTAAACTGAATGTATCAGCAGCAAACGTAAGACAGTAAGCATATGAATATACCAGGCACTACCCAAAGATGATTAAGCACACAGTGTCTTCTATGAGCTTAGGACTTGAAAAAGACATACTAAAAGTATTCAGATTTTTAAAAAAGTATTTCATCAATCTGTTAGAGAACCGGATACATTCACTGAACACTCATAGTAAATTGAAATCCAGTTTCCTCTATTTCTCCCACATTAAATTACATTACTAACAATTCCCAAGTTTTAGGTGATATTGTCTTCATTGCCTGGTTTATAGGAAGAGAGAAACAAGAACTAAAATCAATTATAAGGGCAGGGTTATCTAGAGTTCTCTAGAGCACAGAGAAAATGACGTACTTCTTTCTTTCCTTTCTCCCATATTGTCCAAGGAAGGAAGGTCGTCTTGATCCTGTGCTAAGCACACTCCCTTGGCATGTTATTGTGTCTCCCTGGTGACTCTTCTCCTTGCCCCCTTGCTATACTGGGTTCTATTTTCCTTTTGAGGCTTTCGGCTCTGTATGTGCAGAGTTATATAGGATGGAGAAGGATGCTCATTTTAGGATGCATCACAGCATCAAATTAAACACCCTTTTAGGTTTCATTCTAGTGGAATGCATTTGGTTCTATGGACACATTTTAATCAAGGTATAGACCACCATTAAGCTTGACCTGGGATACAATAATTTTACAAGTAAAAAATAACCAATCAAAGTAAATCAAGCTACAGATTTCTGATAGTACATGCTAACATATCTCGTATCTACCAAAAATGGAATACAATAAACACTCTCTTTTGCTAGTGGCACTCTGATATCTGTTACTAGCTTTTGATCTATAACTCATTTAGAATAAATAACATCCCTAAGCACATTATAGTTTAATATCTTACTCTGAAATATGATGCCACTGTTTGTGTTTTCATGTTGGTTGTCTCTCTGGCATGACGTGTGGCGTATCCAATTTCACCCTAAGAAAAGCAAAGAAGACAGAGATGTTTCAGGACCTATTGTACTTTATGATTTATGGGAGCATGTGGAATTTTACTTTCGGTTATCTTATTCATTCCAATGCATAAAACAGCAGAATGTTGTTGATATTCTTGCTTTAAGGTAATTGTTTTGTCAGTCTCATTGGAATTTTAATTGGTCTTACATAGAATGTGATTATCTCTGACCTTAGCTGGTACATTTTTAGTTGGTCTTGGTGTAAACTAGCTACAAAAGAAGAGTTAGAAATATATCAGAAACATATGATTATGATTATTTTGTCACTAGCAGTAACAGGAACATAACATAAATATCTGTTCAAACAGAAAAGGTCAAAAAGAGAAAAACAAAGGAAAAACTGTTTACTTTTAGGAGCACACAGATATTGCCATCATAGAAGTTAGATTCTTAGATTCATCGCCATGAAAAAATGCATTTTCTTACCTTTGTCAGGTTGATTGATTTTTCTGAAGTCTTCATTTGATAGTTGATAATATTTTTAGTTTTAGATGGTGGCAGATTACCTATGGGAATGTAGAAAAAATTAATATACCCTTTAGAATCCTTAATGGCTAGATGATTTTTCCCATTTACTTAAATGTTAAAATAATCATTGTAGATCCCTCAGTATTCATACTCACATGCTTGGTGAACTATTTATTGAGACATTTAGGGACAAAATAATATTATGTAAAAGTTTGCAATAAATTTTAAATTTATAAAATTCCTCTAGCTTGGAAAACAGAAAACGGAGAGGTAAGTGTTGGAGTTCCTTTGAATTTGCTAGAAGATATGAGGTGATTATGATGAAGGAAGCAACTTGTTTCTTATTTTTGTTTGTGTTAAATGGTATCTGAGGTTTTCTTTAACGCAGGCTAAGCTTTACAATGGGCCTTAGAAATCACAGGGATCATTAATTTACAGGAGTTTTGCCCTTTCTTTTCCAATATGTTTGCTTTTTATTTCTTCTTTCTTGGTGGCACTGGCTAGAATCCCCAGTGCAATGTTGAATACAAGTGATAAGAGTAAACATTCTTGTCTTTTTCCTGATCTTAGAGGGGAAGCATTTAGTCTTTCACCATTAAATATAATGTTGGCTGTAGGTTTTTCATAGATGCCCTTTATCAGGGGGAGGAAGTTATCACTAAGAGAGCTCACTGAACTTTCAGAACCTCAAAGAACCATCCAAAGGCTGCCCACTCCTGAAAACGGCATGCAATTCTGAATCTCTGGAGGTGACTATGCTCTTCTAGTGATTAGCTAGGATACCGCCATAGTTTCTGGGTAAGTACTATAAGCACTTATCTTTAATGAAAATTTAGCTTCTTTATATTTATTTTTATATTTTCTTCAGATGCTCTGGGGCAGAGGATATTAATTAATGAATATTTAGTGAGTTGAAGACAAATGAATATGAAAAATCAAGGATTAAATTCATGGAAATCAGAGACAGAAACCACTGGACTGGGCTTGAGGAAACATCTCAGATAAAGGAAATCGCCTTACCTGTTTTTGTCAGTGGGTGGCTGACTAGTTGTCGAATGACACTGTTTTCGGAAGACCTCAAAAGTAGCACGATATCGGTTGGAAGAGTGTCTCTGTTCTTTGCTAAGAACCCACTTGCACTATAGAGGACCTGTTGACGAAGTGTGCAAGCATAACTATCACAATCATTGTCATTATCATCAGCAATAGATACTTATTGACAGCTCACTCTGCTGAGCAACAGGAACTAACAAAGATTTATAAAAGTAGTGGCTGCTAATTTGGCTGAAAAAGAGAATCTCTTCAGGTTAATGGTATATCTTAGAGAAAAACGTGTGTCTCACTGATTTTATTTGGGTTGAAATGAACAAAGAGGTTTGACTCCTCCCATTTATTATGTTGGGAATTTGTTATGTTTCTTTTTTTTTTTTTGAGACAGAGTCTCACTCTCTTGCCTGGGGCGAGTGCCGTGGCGTCAGCCTAGCTCACAGCAACCTCAAACTCCTGGGCTCAAGCAATCCTACTGTCTCAGCCTCCCGAGTAGCTGGGACTACAGG
>CAUYSK010043546.1:0-20786 GCA_963575035.1 Avahi laniger | reverse complement strand
ACGCCTGTAATCCTAGCACTCTGGGAGGCTGAGGCGGGCGGATTGTTTGAGCTCAGGAGTTCAAGACCAGCCTGAGCAAGAGCGAGACCCCGTCTCTACCAAAAATAGAAAGAAATTAATTGGCCAGCTAAAAATATATAGAAAAAATTAGCCGGGCATGGTGGCGCATGCTTGTAGTCCCAGCTACTTGGGAGGCTGAGGCAGTAGGATTGCTTGAGCCCAGGAGTTAGAGGTTGCTGTGAGCTAGGCTGATGCCACGGCACTCACTCTAGCCAGGGCAACAAAGTGAGACTCTGTCTAAAAAAAAAAAAAAAAAAAAAAAAACGCACATGTTCCAGGGATTAGGATGCGGACATCTTTGGAGGGCCATTATTTCTAGCATAGCTGCCTAGAAATAGGACGATTTAGGCAAAAGATATATGTATTTTTAATTTAAATCAACATCTCCAAATTGTGTCTATGAACAGTGTTATGCTGCTGGCATTCGCTTTTTGGAGTGCAACTGGGCAACATTGATCAAGGTTCAAAGTTCTCACCCTCTCCTGTCTTCCTCTGCAGTGAGGAAGAGCAGGGTTGGTGATTTGTCTGTTAATCATTCACTAAAGCATCTTAGCCTAAAAGAGTTGGTTTCCCCAGGAGGGATCTAAGAGAATCGACTCCAAAAGTTGGAAGTAGGAGGTTGGCTTCCTGGGGGAGCAGGCAGGAGGGGGTGCCCAAGTGGGAGTGGAGGTGAGGAAGGGTAAACAGCCAGGTAGGCACACTGTGATTCCAGCAATAGGGTAGCATCATCAGAGGCTATGGCCACCTGTGAGTGTATGGTGGGGGTGGAGCAGAAGGGCTGAGAACTGCTGCCTACTGGAGCCAAGGAGGGCCAGGCTAAGGCTGGGTCACCAGTGACAGATTAGATGGAGGAAACAGGCGTCTGAAAGCCTGGACCACTCTTCCAAAGTGAGACTGCAGAAAGACAGTTAGGCCAACGCTGGTTGACTTGATCTGATGCCTTCTGCCTCTGTCCACACAACAACTCACTAGCAGTGGCCATGTTTATAAGCTGCTTTCTCAAACCTGGACATAAACAGATGGGAGTTGGGTAAGGTGAGGGATGACCAGCCAGGAACACTGGGATTCCAGCAATGGTATTATGTCTTAATCTAAATATCTTGCTGTATAATAAAACCAGGATTTTATATCAGTTCTCTTTAAAGGTATGTTTAAAGTCATGTTTTGTTGATCTCAGCATTTGAAACCCTGAAAACAGTTGATTTAGGGAGTGTGTTTTGACTAAGGAAATGGTGACTGCAAGTCATCAAGCATCATCAATAATGGAGAAGTTTGGAAGCTTTGTCCCACCCCATCTCTGGCTGTAATGATGAGAAATTAAGAAGTACAAAATATGTATTTAAGGCTATAAATGTTCCTCTATGTACTGCTTTAACTGCATCTCACAGGTTTAATGTGTCATAATTTCATAATCACACAGATCAAAATGTTGTCTAATCTCCATTCTGATTTCTTCTTTGATCCATTGCTTATTTTGAAATGTTACTGCTTAAGAGGCTGTAAAGCTCTTTTTTCATTAGGAAAAGTCCCAAGGTTCATGTTAGCAGACAGATATGTCACAAGAGGAGAAACTTACTTGTGAAATAAAATCCAACCTACCAAGTGTTAGCTCAAAAAGGGATACTCTACCCACTCCAGGCAGCAGGGTGAAGCTCTTGCACCCTGAGCACTGACCCCTAGGAGTTCACCCTGTTATTGAGGGGTGCTTCTCCAGCTCCCTCATCCTCCTCCTTCCCACATGGGACAACCCAGGAAAACACCCTCCCACTTGCTCCTTAGGTGTGCCAATGGTCCTTTACAGTTGAAGTGTCACTAGGAACCCATCCCTGGATTCTCCCTAATTCTAGCACAGCCAATATAGCTGCAAAAACTTACTGAGCTCTTTGGGAGAACAACAAGGAAATAAATGGGGTTAAAATACAGAAATTTTGAGAGACCAACATGAAACCTACTCTCAGGGTCTGCCCCATCCACATCCTGTGTGAGAGGCATCTGTCCCTGGCCCCACAGAGCCAGGATCACTCTTCATTCCCCTCACCTGAGTGCCAGTTCCCAGCTCTCAATGTCTTCCTCCTTCCAACCCACTTCCTCTAGAAGCCAGTCTCCAATCTGTTCAAATCCACCCAGCAGACAGACACCCACTGAAGGCCTGCTCTGAGTGAGGCACAGTGCTGGGCACAGGTGGGGAAGGAGAAGTGGGGCTGAGCTCCAGGGCCATGATATAGGGTCTTCTCTTCACAGCTGACACTCCTTTAGGTTCAGAGAAAACCTAGCACCCTCAGAGATGCTCAGAGGCCTGAAGTCTTCCCAGGGTTTATTGATACAGAAACAGAACATAGATACAGGAACAAAGAAGCTTGGAAACAGCTGGGGACCATCCTGACATGGCTCCTTCACCCCAAAGGGCTCCAAGGCAGCCACACATCTGCAGACACATGAGGCAGTGCTGGGGCCTGAACAGCCTCATGTTATGCCCCTGGGACCCAGCGATGCAAAGTGGCATGAGGGGTGGGAGACCTGCACAGTGGGGTGTCAGGGGGGCTCTGGCCCTGCTTTAGAGAGGACACTCTGGCTCAGAGACAAGGCTCTGACAGATGCTCAGGGATGCTGGGGCTGCATTTTCCACCAACAGAAGCTCCCCTGCCAAACAGTTGCACGGAACACAGAGGCTGGAACTGGCTGAGCCACAAAACCCACACTCAGGCCCCTCCAGAACCCGGCTGTGCTATGTCCTTAGAGAAAAAACACGTTGCAAAGCCAGGTGCTGCACTTGCAAGCCGACAGGACCCATTCAGTGACCTAGGGCCCGTGGATGGGTGGGCTGTCCACCAACACCCTAGATGAGTAGTGCTGGACCCTGGTGAGGAATACATGCCTCCACCACCACCTCACAAGGCCAGCCCACATGCCAGGAGGGTCAGCTTGGGGCCAGGTACAGCCTTCAGCCTTTGGTTTGGAATCCTTTCCTGAATTACAATATCAATACCAGGACACCAGGGCATCCTTTATGGGGATACAGAGGACTTGAAGGTCACTGAGCCCACTCTGACCTCACAGATCTCAGTCAGAGGACCCAGACCATCTTTGCTTTTGGGAAGTCCTTCTGGGCATCTATATGCAGGCCTGAGTATTTCAATTAAAACCCTCTTTCCTTTTCCTGTGTCTGAGTTTCTTCTGTAGTCAAAAGGGCCAAGAGGACAGGCCACTGCATCCTGCCCCTGCACTTGGTCTTGGTCCAGCTTTGGTCCCAGCTTCTCATGAAAGCTCCCCTCCACCAAAGAACTGTGGCCAGAGTCACAGATGTGCAGGGGCTGCTACCATGGACCTAAGGCCCATTCCTGACCTCAAGCCAGGGACAGAGTTGAGTTCCCTGAGCCCTCAGCTGTGGCACTTTTCCATGTGTGGAGGAGGGTAAGCCCAGGGAGCCAGGATGGGCTGGTGTGTCCCGTTCTGGTCACTTCTGGGGCCTCTGGCCACCATCCTGTGCTCAGCACATATCAGCTTTCTACCACCTTTCATCTCCCCACCCCATCCACACTGGGCCAGCTGGAAGCAGAAAGTGGGGGTGACAGAGGTGGTCCAGCCGGCCCTGGCCCCCAGGCCTCAGGACCACTGGCAGGCGCAGTCAGTGGGCTCCTGCACTGTGTAGGGCACCCAGCTGGCATTGGTGGCACAGAAGAGCTGTACGGAGCGCCGCTGCAGGCCCACCTCGCGGCAGCACTTGCAGAAGCGGGCATAGGTGTTGATGTTGTAGTTGTAGATGCTGGCGGACGGGCACCTGCCGTCACAGGACACTAGGTTCACCTGGAACGGGCAGGCCAGTGAGGCAGTCTGTGGTGTTCCAAGCCCCCAAAATCCCCTCCATGCCCACATCTGGCTGCCCTCCACCGCCCTGCGGGCACCACGCACCGGCGTGTTGCTCCTGCAGTCATTCTTGCGGATGGTCATGCGGATGGTCACCTTCTTGCAGGAGCGTCCATCCTCTTTACCTGGAGGACAGGGTGGGTGAGGGAGCCGTGGCTGAGACAGGCTCCCTGGGGGCAGCAGAATGGGCCAGCATGGGACAGTTAGTGTCATGCTGGAGGGTCCCTCATCCAGCGTCAGCACCTAGGCATTAGTGTCCCTCTCCATAGAGGGAGCCTTTAACCCTGTGCCCAGGAAGAAGGTGGCGTCGGGGAAGGCAAAGACAGCAGTGTGAGCCAAGGACACAGGAAGCTGCCCGGGTGGCGGCAGGATCCCCTCGAGGACCCTGTGCTAGGGGCAAGGAGCATCTGGGGACAGGGGTAGACTGCCTCCCCACCCCAGCCCCAAGGCCTGTTTCTAACCCGTGATGGCAACTCTGGCGTGTCCTCGCCGCACTCTGGGCTTTGGTTTTCCTGCACTGACAGGACTCCTAGCATTAAGGTTCTGTGATTTCCCCGAATGAATGGAAACCCCAGTCTCCAGTAGGATGTTTCACACAGCAGGTTTTCTCGGTTTCCATATCTATCAAACGGGGCAGGGATTCATTCGCCCACTTCGCAGAGCTGCTACGGGGACGGACACTGATGAGCCTGGTCCTCTGCCTGGACCACACCTCTCACAGACCACCCAACAGCCAATCGCGTGACTCATGGATGTCCTCACCTCCTTTAGCAACGCGCTCTAGTATCCCTTCCCCCAGGTCCTTCCTGATCCCCTTCTTTACATTGCAACTGCCTCCCCCAGTGAGTACCTCGCCTTATAACTGTCCAGGGCACAGTCACTGTCCTATCAGCGACACGTTTGTAATGACGCTGTTGAAGCTTAAGCTTTAGGGTTTTCTTTTGCATGGAGCCTCTTTCAGTATTTGTTGTCAATTCTTTTCTCATTCTAAACAAACATTCCCTTTCACAGCTTAATATTGATTTGTAACATGTTCATTTGCTTAATGAAGCCACCCAGATTGCATAAGCTTCAGGGCCCACAAAATTCAATGCATCTATCCCATTATATATTTCACTTGCTATTCTCTCTCTCACACTAAAATGTCAGCTCCACGTGGCTGTACAGTGCCTTGAACAGTGCCTGGCACATAGTTGGTGCTCAATAAATATTTGCCAGATGCATGGACTCACTCTGTAATCCGAGGGAGCCCACCAGAAATGGAGTGGAATCCTTTTTCCTGGCCTCTGGGCCTCACCGCAGAGGTTTCCTGCCACACTGGCCAGGTGGCTCCTGGCCAGAGCTAAGTCCACTCTGTCCTCCCCCTCTGTTCCAGGAGGCAGGAGAGCTGATGGCTGTCCTGGCCATGGCCCTCTGGTTCCTGGACTGAGACTGGCTGAGTGACCAGTGGGAGCAAAGCGGTGGTGGCACTGGGCATTGGTGGGCGCCAGCTGAGCGAGCACTGCTGAAGCATTCCCATGCAAGCCCAGGGGACGTGGCTCATCACCCAGCATGCACTGTGGGCTGAATGGCCTTTGCCGGGGACAGGGAGCAGTGCCCTCCCCTCTCCCACCCCCACAGCTCGGGGGCCACCCAACAGGGGGACATTGTTGGACACAGCAACACAGCTGCCTGCCTCCAGTCCAGTGGGCTTCTGGGAGGAGCACCTGGGCGGCAGTGGACACTAACCCATGGAGGAGAGGCAGGGCTAATGGGGACCACGGGAAACAGGGTCCGTGGGGAACCTGGGGAGAGGGACATGGGGCACAGGTCACGTGGGGGCACATGGGACATTCAGGGAACATGAGGCTGTGGGTCAGGGATGAGCCAATGAGGCCCTGAGCCCAGCTTCCTTGGAGTGTGTGATGTGGACATAAAAGGCCCCAAATTCTACAGCCCCATGAGGATGGGGTCTGAGCGCCCTGGGGAGGCTGATTGGGATATGCATGTGTACAGACTGGGGGCTGCAGGTTCTGGGTGGCCAGGGGTCCAGGTGCCAGCTGTAAGGACAGGTGCAACACTCAGACTGTGTCAGGAACCCTGAATCCCACCCAGGAGGCACCTACAAGACCAGGGCTCCTCTGACCCAAGGGAGCATTCATATGGGGCATCCGGGCTGGGGGCTTGGGCAGGGGCGGGAGGAGGTGGAGTGACTGGTGAGCAACTGGCCTCCTGAATGCAATGTCCCAATGTCCCTGTCTTCAACAAGGAGCAGAGGCCTTGTCTTGGGACAAGGACATGAATGTGGCCTCTGGCCCTCTGCACATTTGTGCCAATGCCACGAGCCCTGTGGCAGGGGGTTATCCCGTCATCCACTCACCCCTGAAGAGCTACCGCTGTAGGTGCCAGGAACCTGGCCCTCTGTCCCCTGGCATGACACCCTGTCCCCCCACCAGAGCCCCTCACCCCTGGGCTTCCACCATGCTCACTCACACGTCCTGCAGCACCCTTCCAAGGAAGGTACCACGGAGCCCCCGACCTAGAGGGAGAAGAAGGGGAGGTGGGTGGGGAGACCCTGTCCCAGGCCAGGAGCCAAGATCCCAGAAACAGGCAAAACGAGTCCAAGAATCTTGACTCTTCTCCCCTGATGGTGCCCCAGGACAGGTCCTGTCCTATGTTCTAGGCACGCTCATATAGACAACTCAGGGCATCAGCCACTTACACACCAGGAACGTTAACACACTCAGCACACCAGTGCACACCACACACTGTCACACCCCAAGGCACGCACATAGGTACTTTCTGTGCACACACACACCATGCAGACACACAGTCCAGTCCTGTGATGGGCTGGTGGGTGTCCAGCACTAGCGTGGACAGCTGTCAGTAAGGGCACACCTCAAGGAAAAGGATTTCCCGGAGGGTTTGGGGTTATTGAATTATTAAAGTTCTTGAGATTAATGTTGGACATTTAAAGATATTTCTCTTTCCTAGAAAACAAATACACACACTCACAAATGCAAAAATCACACATGTACACACATGTTCTCACATGTATGTTCACAAAATCACATACGTGTGCTGAGACTCTTTCACCCTTTCTCTCTCTCTCTCTCTCTCACACACACACACACACACACACACACACACACACACACGCTCTTACATAGAAATAGCTATCCCATCCGTTGTTTTATACATTTCACTAAAGAGGATGAGGGCTGTAAGGGATAATTGCCCCCATTTTAGAGATGGGAAAACTAATCCCAGAGGAAAGCAGTGATTATCCAGGGCTGAGATAGAGCTCAGGCCACTGACCCAAATGGGTGACCCTGAACCCCTGCCCTCCCTGAGCCTCTGTGTGGAGAAGCACAATGGTGGGGAAGGCAGCGGGAGCATGCGGGGGGCTGCTGCGGGAAACACAGGAGGCCTGCACCATTGTGACCCAGGCTCCAGCCTCGCTGGGGACACAGGCAGCCTTAGTGCCAGCTGTCCCTACCAGTCAGGTTAGCCCCTCTGGCTCTCCCATGGCCTGCCCAGGGCCCCATTCTTCTGTGTGTGGTGTGCACTGGTGTGCTGAGTGTGTTAACGTTCCTGGTGTGTAAGTGGCTGATGCCCTGGGTTGTCTATATGAGCATGCCTAGAACATAGGACAGTGTATGTTTTTGGGCATCTGTGTGGTCATGTGATATGTGAGGATGAGGGGTGTGATGTGGTCAGAGCAAAAAGAAACACATGGAGAAGTATATGGATTTGGGGAGGCAGTACCGGCACAGGCTCCAGGGAGCCCCCCCTTCCGTATACCTGCTCATACGACCCCCACCTGTGCCCCCAGCACCATCTGAGCCTGGCCTGCGCCTTGCTGCTGGAGGAGGAGGCACTGACCTTGGCACACTCGGTTTCGTTGAGCGGTGGGCAGCTGATGGGCGAGCGGACAAGCACGGCGCCCACCGGGGTACTGCTGCAGTGGTGGCGGGCGCAGTCCGCAATCCAGGACGCCCCGGGCTGGAGGGCACAGAGGCGGGCAATGGGGGCTTGCGGCTGGATGGACGGCCTGAGCAAACCGACAGGGCACAGCTCCAAGGACAGCTGCAGCCCAAGACCTGGCACCGTCCAGGAGCCCGTCTGTACCCAGCCCTGTCCTGAGAGCCAGAGAGGGCCCTGGTCCCAGTGTCCCCTCCTGGACCACCTTCCAGGCGGGAGTGAGGGGCTGCTTACCAAGAACAGGGAGGTGGTGCCATTGGGGAAGGTGAAGAGGCAGGACACGTTCCTGCAGGAGCCGCAGCAGGCCGCCAGGTCCCGCGGGTGTTCGTACTCCTGGTTCTGCGGGCCAGGGCGGGATGGGACGGGCCTCAGCCAGGTGTCACCTCTACCCCGGCTCTCCCACTGCTTATGTCCGTGGGAGCCCAGGGCCCGGCTGTGCATGCTCAGGAAGAGGAATTCCGAGACTCATTCCATCTCAGGCAGGCAGATCACCCTTCTGTCTGCCCTCAGCCTCCCTCACCGCCAGTTCCTTACAGCCCAGCGGACAAAGCCTTTCCCCCTTCGAGACGCAGCACTGCTGGTAAGTAAGGGCCAGTCTTGGTTCTATACGGACCTCAACTTGAGGCTCAGTTCCTGTGGGACTTTTGACAAATGACAGAATCTCCCCAAACCTCAGTTTTCTCATCTGAAAAATGGGAATAATTCTAACCTCTTTTATTCAACTCTATTTATTTAGCCTTTACTAGAAGCCAGTCACTGTCCCAGGAACTGGGCATGCAGAAGTTCTGAACAAATGGTAGCAACACAAACACACAAACCAAAAGGACAGGGCATATACCCGACATTCAGTAGGTGTCTAATAAATGTGTGTTTTCTCTGTCAGTACCCACCCTTGCCAGGCCCTAAATCTGTTCCCTTTGCTCTCGCTGTTCCCCTCTTGACCTCTCCCAGCCTAGAGGTCTCTGAAGGCCCCTCAATGTCCCCTCTCCAGACCTGTCTAGGGCCCCTCTGGCTCTGGGAGCACTTAGGCTCTGCCGGGCCTCCCTCCTGCCCCACCCGCCCCCACCCTGCGCTGCAGCCTACCGCCTCGCAGCGGACGTCGCACAGCACGGAGGTGGTGTTGATCTGGTAGAAGCTGGTGAGAGGGTCGAGCACGTCGGTGCAGCGGGCAGTGTGGCACACGCCATCTGCCGAGAGCTCCACCACCGTCTGGCCCGGCTGCATCACCCCCAGCTCGCGGCTCAGACACACGGGGGCCTTCACTGGATGGGCGTACAGGGTGGCAGCGGTCGTCCTGGCTCTGGCTAGTCTCACCGCCCTAGCCTGGCCCTGCCCCTGCCCCGCTGCCTTCCCCCCACTCACCGCACTCGTACTTGGCGCAGCCACACACGTTCTCCACGCTGTGCAGGAACTCCTCGTCCAGCTGGGACTTCTCCCACTGGGTGGGGCAGAGGTGGTCAGCGCCCCGAGGCGGGGGCCTGGACCGGCCCTCAGGAGCAGTCTGCCACCTGGGCCCCTCTGCGTCAGCCCCTCCCTGTGGTGGGCAGGCTCAGGGGCCCTCGGCCTGGCAGCCCAGTCCCAGGTGGTCCCCGGACCTCCCCGCTGTGCTGTCCCCACCCCGGAGCCCCGTGGGGCCCACACTACTTCCATTCTTTCTTCCCTAGTTTCAGGGAGAAGAGCAGGGATGGGACGGGGACAGAATGAGAGGAAATGTGTGTTGGGGTAGGGGTGGGGGACGCGTAACCCAGAAAGTGACTGTAAAGGTAACTTCACGTTTCTTAAAGTATTTTCACTTGGTGGTTAAGGGCATGGTCTCTGGAGTCGGATTTCCTGGACTCCAGTCCTGGCTGTGTGATTTACTACCTTCATGACCTTGACTTTAGCTTCCTTGTTTATACAATCGAGATAATCACAGAATCAACCTCATGGAGTTGTCCTGAGAATCAATAGGATAATACACACAGGAGGCCTAGGAAAGTTCCTGGCATATAGTAAGCTCTCAATAAGCATTAGCTACTGTCATGATTATCATCTTCATCATCACCATCATCATCTCCACCACCACCATCATCCTCACTATCCCCACTATCATCATCTTCACCATCTCCACGAACACCATCATCATTATCACATTATTACCATCACCATCGGCATTGTACTTAATCCTTTCCACCCTCTAAAGTATGATCACGTTCACTTTACAAAGGGGGGCACTGCGCCCAGAAAGCCAGTGGCAGAGCTTGGGACAAGAACACTGACATGCAACCCAGGGTTCTTTGCACTGCATTGAAGAATAGGGTCTCCAGGGGAGGGATAGAAAGAAAAGGAAGCCGAGGCAGGCCAGGGAGGGTGGGAGGAGCAGGGTCTCCATACCAGATGGCACCGGGGCACTGGGATTGTGTCACAGTCACACTCTGAAAAACACAAGGGGCCAGATCCCATCTCACCAAGGATGCCCAGGTAGAAGAGCTCTGGGCCTCCCAGACCCCTTGCTGTGGGCACAGGCCCTCCTCTGGCACAGAAGACTCAGCTCCAGCCCCAGCCCAGGGGGAGGGGAGGAAGAGGCCAGGATCTCAGCCTCCCTCCATCCCTGGCAGCAAGGGAGTCTGCAGCACCCCTGGCTGGGCAGGTGGGCAGTGACGGGTCCTGAACGCCAAGCTCCCCACCGAGTATGGAGCGAGGACAGACAGGCAGACAGACCAATCACATGTTTCCTTTTGTCACCTGGATTCATCTGCCTCCCCCTGGGCCAGAGCCCATTCTAGAGCAGAGGTGGGGCCTCTCCAGGAATAAACATAGTGAGGATGGAACTCGAGACCATCTGCATTTCCCAAATATTAATACAAGTTCCAGCAAGCTCAACTTTGCTACTCCCAGCCTTGACCTGTGAGCAGGTCTAAGATGTGAATGGTCCGACTGCTGAGCACTGCGAGCAACTTAAGGGACACACGGCTCTAGCTCCACGAGGACTGAGAGCTCCAGGTCAGAGTGGCTGTGGACACTCTGTCGAGTCACTCATTCATGCAACAAATAGTTTTAAGCATCTACTACATGCCGAGCTTTTTTCTGTGCTCTGGGGACAAAGCAATGAATACAAGAGACTACAATCCCTGCACTCATTAAGTTTATATTCTAGTGAAGACTGGAAAAAAGACAAGCTTTTCAACTCTTTTTTAAATAACGATTTCATATAAAGCTCACTGGTTTTCATTATTGATCTTGACACTCCTACCTGCCTCTCAAAAGGATGCGAAGTGAATTTTAACAAAAATTATGTGAACTACCAGGCAGTTGCAATAAAGACTTCTTAAGATAGAAAACTTTTTTGGAACAGGAAACTTGCTTTTCTCCTACAATCCTGGAGAGAAAAAGATGTAGGAATGTTCCTCGGGGAGAGCAGATGCAGGAGGGGGAAGGCGATTCTGGTGGCTTCCCCCCAGAACCCCCACCCACTCCTCAGCGGGGCCCTGCGGGGAGGGTGTCCTGACCAGGGACTTACCACAGGACTTGTAGGGGCAGCAGCGGTCCGGGCTCCACACCTCCACCAGGGCAGTGCCCAGGCCACACTGCACTTGGGGGCAGCGGAAGCTCTCACACGCTGCGGGGGAGGGCAGGCAGGCGACACGTCAGCCACGACACCTTGGAGTGTGAATCCTCAACAACGCAGCACTGGCTACGGAGGGGGAGCCTCCCAGCTCCTCTCTAGGTCCCCCCACTATCCTCAGATACTCTGTGGGACTGGAGCCCCAGGAAAGAGTCTGGGCGCCCAGTCTCCCCATGGAGCTCCTAAGAAAATTATTGGCAAGAGCAAAGGTTATCAAGTGATATTTCAAAAGTTATGGGGAGGCCGGGCTCCGTAGTTCACGCCTGTAATCCTAGCACTTTGGGAGGCCAAGAGAGGAGGACTGTTTGAGGCCAGGAGCTCAAGACCAGCCTTGAGCAAGAGTGAGACTCTCCACAAAAGACAGAAAAATTAGCTGGGCGTGGTGGCACACGCCTATAATCCCAGCTACTCGTAAGGCTGAGGCAGGAGGATTGCTTGAGCCCAGGAGTTTGAGGTTGCAGTGAGCTATGATGATGCCACTGTACTCTAGCCCATGTGTCTTGAAAATAAAATAAATAAAATAAGTTATGAAAGACAGAGGGAGAAGGACATTTGCATAGTGTCAAAGTAATGGGTTACTTTCTGGTTAAAAGAGGAAAAATGTAAATGCAGGGTGCAGGGCTCAGTGGTCCCCACCCTGACCTGTGCCAACGTCAACATCAGTTATGGTGGCTCCACCTGAGAGCTTGTGCCTCCTGAGGTGATGTACTATGAAGCTCATGCACTGTTTGGCCAAAAGCCAAAAGCCTTAGATCCAACTTTCAGTTTATAGGAAGCACAGGGGTAACGGCGCAAGGTAAGCAGCTCCAGGGGAAGCACCTGGATAAATGTAGAAGGTGGGCCCTTCTGCAGGACCACAGCCCTAACTGCAATGTGGTACCACACAGAAAAGTCCCCTGTGCCAGGTTAAGACAGACTTAAGACACATATCAATAATTATAATGTGTGGTCCTGGGTTGCACCCTGGATAGGACAAGCAGAAAGAAACACAGACTGGGAATGATATGAGCTGAAAACTTATTAACACGGAAAGGTAACGACTGTTAACTGAAAACAGCCAGTGTAAAACAGCACATTCAGCATGACCTCATTTTGGTGAAGCACATCCACACACAGGCACAGAGAGCATCTGGAAGGTTATGTGCTGAAGCACTCACAGGGCACTGTCTAGCAGGTAGGAAGACAGTATTTTCATTTTATTGCATTTACTTGGAATCTGTACTTTCTACAAGGCACATATAGTGCTTTTGTAATAATAAAAGTATGATTAAGATGGGGAGAAGGTGATAATATCAATAGCCTCTGGTTTTGAGCACCTACTGTGCACCATAAACCATTGGGGACTTCACATAAATTATCTCTAATCTCCACAATAGTCTCTCCAAGTGGATACTGTTATCACTCTTTTACAAACGAGCACCCTTGGCTCAGGGAGTTAGGAAGCTGCCCTGGGCCACACATCAGTGAATAGCAGAATGGGGACTGACTGACTCTACATCTGTACTCGATCCACATTATCAGGCTCTCTCTCCCGCCCTGACCAGGAGCATGGAAATAAATGGGAATCAGGGGTGGGGCTCACGGGGAGAGGTGAGGAGAGAAGGAGAGAGAAGAGGAGGAGAAAGGATGGTGGACTTCTGCTCAGATGAGCTTTGTAAACACTGTGACAAGTGGCCTTTGAGACCCCGGGGGGGCTGCCCATTAGTTCCTGGTCAGGTGTGGCCAGGTCATTTGGTGAACTCTCACAGGAGCCTACACTGTTTCCAAGTTGGCTCCTGACCTTGGACCAATCAGGGTTGCCCTGGGGTGTCCTGGTGGAGGTCCCTCACCTACACTGCTCTGTGCAAGTGAGGTTTGCTTCATGTTTTTCCTATAATCAGTGGGCAAAGCAATTTTTGTAAATTGAGTCATATTTAAATTTAACCATTTTGTTCATTTTCATTCATTAAATTTGCTTAAAGTCTATCATGCTGGTTGTATTGTACTTAATAGCTGCTATTGAGGTACTATGTTCATAGTAATAACACTTACATCAAGGTACTATGAACATAAAACATAGCATGTATATCATACATACAGGTACTATTAAAAATATTAAAAGGGCCTACTTTATTTATCACTGCAAAATAAAACAGCTTCAGAGGCTTTGAAACATAGGGCCTTGTGGGACATAGCCTCCATGAGTGGGTAGTATGGCAATACGGTGGCAAAAGGGAACCTGCCCTTGAGAATGAGGACTTCATATCAATGCTGGGGGTACTGGAGGCACCTAAGCATTTTCTCTTCCACCTAAGCCTCCCTCTGGCCATTAGGAACCTCCATGGAGGGGACAGGCCTAGAATTCCCACCATCTAGCTCCCATTGCCTCGCCCAGCTTTTTTGAGTAGGGCCTGCGTTCATCACGGCTTCAGCTGCTCTGCCCTTAAGAGCTCACCACCTGGGAGCTCCCTGCTGCTCCCTGTTCAACTCACATAGGTCTGGAGGGCGAGGACTTCATGAAGGGGCCCAGTGGGCATGGGAAGTCCTAGAGCCCCTACTCACTGTGGCCCACCATGTGCCCAGCAGGACTCACCACACTGGTACAGAGGGCAGCAGAGCTCCGTGGTATTCCTGTGCACCGTGAGCACCTCCCCTTCCTGACACTCAGGGATGGGATCCGGACAGTCACCACAGGCTGAGGGGGAAAGGGCCAACTGTCACAGCAGTTCCCCTCATGGGGACTTGGGACAGAGCAGGTTGCTGGAAGCACACCTCAACAACCCAGCTGTGGCAAGAGCTACACTAATAGCAACATTTTATGGTCTTATGTGACCTGTTCTGGAATCAGAACCTAGAAGTTCTTCCTCCATGTCCACCCAAAGTCTTACACAGAACAAGCACCAGTTTCCTCATGCTCAGTATTCTAGAAGGGGATGCAGAGTTGGTTTCCTCTTGTTCCTATACTGCTTCCTGGACAGTGAGCTCACCCTTCTCCCTATCCCACCCCACCTGAAGACCCCAGCCTTCCCTCCCAGCCCCCCAAGAAAGCAGGGGTGAGGATGGAGCCATCTGCAATCCAGCTGTGTGCACTGACATCTGATGGTGTCTACTCACCACAGAAGTAGGAGGTGCAGCAGGAGTCCCCCAGGTGGCCTGCAATCAGGGTCTGGTCCTGGCGGCAGCTGGGGACCAGCTCTGTCTCACACAGATCTGGGTCACACTCTGAGGAAAAGGCAGAATTTAGGCACCAGGAGCAGAAGCTGCCTGGCCAAGCCTGGGCCTCTGCCCTGGCTCTTCTCTAATCTCCAGCCAGAACCCGGCCCCCAGCACTGTCCTTCCCACCAACCCCCGGCTGTCTCCCACCCTCTCTCACCGCAGCTGTAGCTGGGGCAGCAGGAGTCCTCCTGGAAGTGGGTACGGAGGCGGTGGCCTGGCTGGCAGGTGGGTGCGAGGCCCTCACACAGAGTCTGGTTGCACACTGGCCCAGGGGCCACAGGGCGTGTCACCTGGAGGCCAGGATGTCCTCGCCATGCTCTGGCACTGCCCACGTCCTAGACACCTGGTCCCTATTACTCCCCCTGGTCCCCAGGACCCACACCCCTGGAAGGGGCCTTTGAGGGTCACGCAGGGGTCCAGGACTAGGACAGAAGAGCAACAAGAGCTAACACACACCCAGATGGGCCATGTGCCCGCTGCTGTTCTAAACCAGTGTGAACTTTTGTAATTCTTGCAACAACCCCCAAAGTGGGTACTATTATCAGCCTCATGACACAGGAGAGCCAACAAAGACACAGAGGATGTTAAATGATTTGCCTGAGGTCGCAGGCTATAGGTGGCGGGAGAGGAGTCAGTCAGGCTGCGTGGCCCCAGAGCACATTGACTCAAAAGCCTTGGCGCCTGCCTCCAGGGAGGTTCTCCTCTCCCCCCAGCTAACCCCCACGAGATGCTCTAATTTTCCCAGGCCTTGTCACATCCATCAAGGTTGGTGGGCAAGACCAGAGCCTTGTAACTGTCTTACAGTTGAAGTCCAGGGAAGCGGAGGTAGAACTCACCACAGACTGTTCCCAGGCAGCAGGGGTCTTCGGTGGGCAGGAGCAGGGCCACCTCCCCGAAGCGTGGGCAGCTCTCAGGGCGGGGCTCTGGGCAGCCCATGTCCACTGGGACAATGGTGTCTTGGGCTTGGCACTGGTGCTGGCAGCAGCCACTGAGGGAGCTGTTCCAGGTCTCCCCAAGAGCCCGAGGCACCCCCGTGCTGTCAGTGCAGGCTGCAGCAGGTGCATGGCAGGGTGCAGGGGACTGAGGAAGCAGGGAGACCCACCCTATCCCAGGCTAGACCGTCACTGGGATACTGAACCCTCCCCCTAAGCAGACCTGGAGGGACACCGGCGGGCTCAGCCATGGGCAGCAGGGAGGCCCTGCCCGGACAGGGAGCAGGAAGGAACCTACCACACTTGTCCTCAGGGATGCAGAGAGCAGAGTGGCGCCGGTGCAAGATGGTGCCCTCAGAGCAGACACAGCCCTCACCCAGCACCTGGCACTGCTCCGGGTCCAGCGGGCCCAGCATCCCATCCTGGCATGTCTCAGGGGGCTCACAGGCTGCCACACAGGCCTGGTATGTGGAGTCGCTGGAGCACAGGAAGGCTGCAGGGGCACAGCGGGCACCAGGCCTAGCTCAGACCCCAGTAAGCCTCCCCACTGATGGCCAAAAGAGCAGGAAGGGTGAAGAGGGGGCTCAGAGTGTCATCAAAACGCCTCAGCAGAGAGTGCATAAATCAAGGGGCTTGATGTCATCGCCTCCTCCTTAGATCAGGAGTCAGGAAAGTACAGCCCACAGCCCAAATCCAGCCTGCTGTCTGTGCAAATAAAGTTTTATTGGAACATAGCCATGCCCATTCATTTATATATTGTCTGTTTTTGTACTAAAAGGATAGAGTTGAGTAGTTGTGACTGAGACCATATGGCTCACAAAGCCTCCGATACCTACTACCTGGCCCTTTCCAGAAAAAGTTTGCTGACACCTTGCTCTAGGTCAGTGTTTTCAAACTTTCTTGATTGTAAAAGTAAATTTTACATTGTGGCCCAAAACACACAAACATGTAGAACAGTGGTCCTCAAACTCGACTGCAAAAGAATCACTTGAAAGTTTCTGAAATACTATTGCTAGGATCCCACCCCAAACTGGTTGAATTTCTGATTATAGGGCCCAAGCATTAATACTATTTGTTCTTTTTTTTTTTTCCTCAAAAATTCAATTTATCCACTTTCCATGCATTAATACTTTTTGAAGTTCCCTGGGTGATTTCAAAGGGTATTCAGGATTGAAAATCAATGATATATTAAAACAAAAAAAAAGCTCTTTCATGAAATAATAAGTAAACTTTCTATTTACAATACACACTGGTATTTTTTATTCTATTCTATTGCATTTTTTTAAATGCTGGTGCCAACCCCCAAAATTGATTTCATACCCCGAGTCGGGATCCACAGTTTGAAAAACACCTGTCACGTTGTAGGTGTGGCCTTCCCGTGAGCTGTTCCCAGCCTTTCTGGACTTGTTCACATTTGTAAATCAAACGACTCTAGCCCAGGCCCTAGCCCATGCATCAAACCCAGTGAGGGTGAGGAGGAGGTGGATCTCATTTCCATCCTCAAGGAAGGAGGGGAGAGACCAAAAGCAGAGAAAGATGAGCAAAAATTAAGTGAAGGGAACTAACAGTTACTGGATGGTGACCGTGTACCAGGCATATGTGAGGCAGTAGGCACATGTCGCCTCCTATCATCTTCAAAACAACTCTAGGAGGGAGCTATTATTACTGTTTCCATTTTACAGAGAAGAAACTCAAAGAAATTCACTCATAAATAAAAATAAATTATGTATTAATATATTAATATAAATATAAATAATATAACAATATAAATTAAGTATAAATATAAACATAGACTATAAATATATTAATATAAATAACTGGATGAATGATTGAATCTGGAAAAGTGTAGACTTGAACTTGGGTCTAGGAGGCTTTTCCTGCCCTAACAGGGGATGGGAATAGCAGTCACGATGTAGGAGACCCCTGTCTCCTCAACTCACGGCAGTAGTCAGAGCGCCGCCACTCTATGCACACGTGGAACTTGTGGCACATGGCCACGTACACGGTCAGGGCCACGCAGGGCTGCTGCACGTACTTGGTGTCCCGGATCCACAGTTCACAGAAGGACTCTGGGGAGACCTGGGCACATGTATCAGGCAGTGTTGTCTACTCTGCCGCCCCACGTCCCAGGGCCCAGCTCCTCCCAGCCCTGCCCAGGGGGAACAGCAGGCATCTGCAGGTAGGTGCAACCATCCCCAGCCAGCCTGGAAGGGTCGCCCCAACACTGGACCCTGTTGGCACATACAAAGCGGTGGCAGGCGCTGAAGGTGCGGTTGGACACCATGCGAAGGCAGGGTGAGCAGTCAGCCGTGGCGCAGCTGTCTGGGCGGAAGCGGGTCTGGCCCACCGAGGTCAGGGAGCTGGGCACTTGCCAGCTTTCCAGAAAAGGAGAAGGGTCCTCGGCCCTGCCCAGCACAGCGCCATCCTGCAGGGTGAGGTCATTGTCTGCATCTCCATCACAGATACCTGAAAGGGGCAGAGTGATCCCAACAGCCACACTAATCACTACCACTCCCAGGTCCCCAGCTGTCACTCTGCATATTCTGCACGACAATTCTTTGAGACCAGTAATACCATTATCCCCACTTCATAGATGAGGGAAATGAGGCACAGAGAAGCTAGGAAACCTGCTGTGTAAGAAAATGTCTTTGTCATTGGGAAAAACACCAATGTATTTAGGGATAAAGGGAAACAACGTCTTGAACTTATTTCAAACGGTCCAGAAAAATATGTGTGTGTGTGTGTGTGTGTATTTCGTATGCATATAAAATGTATACACACACAGAGAAAGAGAAGCAAATGGGGCAAAATACGAACATAGTACATACTACATCTGGGTAAAAAGTATTAATAAAGGCATTAAGGGAGTCCCTTACACTATCTTTGCAACTTCTAAGTTTGACATTATATCAAAATAAAGTTACCCCAAAACTCTGCCTTAGCAGAGCTTGCTAGCTAATTATAACACCTGTTTCCTCTTCTTCCTGGGCAGTCTGTCTATCTTTCCTGGACTCCCTTGTAAGTGGGTGAGGCCAGCTGAGTCCCAGCACTGGTATGTGAGCAAAGGTGCTGGAGCCACCTCCAGGCCTGGTCCATAAAACCTTCCCAACTGTCTCTCCTGTGAAGTTGGAAGCGCATGTTGACGATGGCAGAGCCACAAGATGGAAAGGATCTGGGTCTGTGAATCATTGCCAACCATTTGGAAACTTACGTGCACAAGAAATTAGCTTCTGTGTGTTGAAGCACTGAGATGGGGATAGGGGTGAAGTTTATCTGTCCCAGCTTCTAACATGATGTGAACTTCCAGCTTCATCTCTCACACAGTCTACACACTCCAGACACACACTCCCCTGCCTGTGACCTTGCTCAAGCTGCTCTCTCTGCCTGAAATGTTTTCTCAGATGTCCTTCCTTCAAGGACACCTCAGCTGCACCATCCATGACTTGCCCAGCTCTGTGTAACAGTCACTGGTTTGCAGGTCTGCCTTTCACACAAGGTCATAGCTCTCTGAGTACAAAGATTCATATTCCTTTAGATTCTCATTTATCTCAGCCTTCCCCCAAGTTGCCAAGCAGAGTGCCCAGATATCAAGTGTTAGTTCAGTTAAATGGAGATAGAAATGACCTGACTTCTGCTCTGACATCTCCAACCACCATCCTGTGAATATAAAGCCTGATTTGGGGCAACACTCAGATTTTATTAATGGTCCCAATGGTCACGTTTTGCATCTTGCCTCTGAGTCACTGAGGAGTGTCACAAAGATATCCTGGGGAGGATGCGGGCTCACCAGGCTACTGCTGTCCATAGCACCCTTTGCTAGGGAGGAAGAGAGAAGAAGAAAGGAATGGTGAGAAAGGATGGCGGTGGTGGTGGTGGTGGTGTGTGTGTGTGTGTGTGTGTGTGTGTGTGTAAAGAGAGGTGTGTGTGTCAGTGAGAATGGAAACGCCATAAAACAGGGATGTTGTCTGTTTCGCTCACTGTTCTGACCCTGGTGACTGGTACATAGTAAATACGCATTGCACAAAGGGAAGAATGAGCACGGAGTTGAATTATATGTGTTAGTGAATGTGCAGAGGGCATTTCGAATGAGGGGCATGAAAGGAATGAACACAGGGGTGCAGGTGGAGGATGGAGGGTGTGCATATGTGTGTGTATAAGTGTCCCTATGTCACCCATCATCGCAGTCATGGCAGCCTGTCACGGAGCTCCCCATGGGCGCCCATGTACTCGTGCCCTGACAAGGAGCAGCCCACATCCAGACTCCTCTTCTACCCTTTTTTCTTGTCAAAATCCATCCAGTCCCTTAGGTCATGCTCTCTGCAACCATGCTATGGCCTGAAGAGCACGATTTCTGTGTGTTATGGCAGCTCTGCTATGTGACCACAGACAAGCCACTTAACCTCTCTAAGCCCCCTTTCTTCTTTAGTTCTATGGGGATACCAACGGCCACCTCTCAGGGCTGTCATGTGGATGGCCTAGAAAAAGTGAGATCAGAGTGCGGAAGTGCTTTGTGAAGTGCCCAGACATGTGCCCAGGGGAGGGGTTAGATGGCATCTGGAGGCTGTCAGGGAAGCTGTCAGACAATCTTGGCTGAAGTGACAACTGGCCGAGGCCAGAGCCATGCGCCATCTCCCTGCTGGCAGCTTCAGCCCCAGAACACAAGACATTAGGCTTCCCTGCCCTGGCCCACTTCTGGCCTGGTACTGTTTCCCAGCCTTTCCTGGTCCAGGGAACTTATGTCTGGGGCAGAGGTGGACCTGAAAAGCATCCCCCTGCCCCCAGCTGGGTCCCACCTCACCGCACAGGCCACGGCCCTGGGCCTCGCTGGCTTTGCTGGCCTCCAGGATCATGAGTCCGGAGATGTGGAGCCACTGGATCTGGATGTGGGAGGGTGTCCGGATCATGTACATGTGGCCTGTGTCCTCAATTCTGAACCCATACCTGCTCACGGGTGGCCACACATGCTGCGAGTCCACAGTCACCTTGGGGGGGAGTTTCAATGTGAGCACAGCTTGTCCATCCATCCGTCCATCCACCCATCCATCCATCCAACCATCATCTGACAAACATTTATTAAGCACCTGCTCTGTGCCAGGCTCTATTTCAGGCACATGCAGCTAAGTCACTGTCCAACGCGGCATGGAGAAACTCTGAAAATATTTTTATGA
>CAUYSK010043543.1:0-54315 GCA_963575035.1 Avahi laniger | reverse complement strand
AGAACTAAAAGTAGGCCTACCATTTGATCTGGCAATCCCACTACTTTGTACAATGTACACTATCTGGGTGATGGGCACACTTACAACTTTGACTCAAGTAGTACAAAAGCAATCATGTAACCAAAACATTTGTACCCCTCTACTATTCTGAAATAAAAAAGAAAAATAAATGAAGTTTAATATACAATTGGTGATACTTTCTCAGTAGAAATGAGGCAAGCAAACCATGCAAGTAGAGATTAAAACAATGTCATATATAGATGCACCACTATTAAGTGCAAAAGGCACTCCCTCTCTTTGTACTGTGCGGACACACACGTGGGGTCTTGGATAACTAATTTCCTTCCCTTTTCTAGGGTCTGACTTCTCATCTTAAACGGACTGTAACAGTAAATACCGACAGGATTAGCTGGGACAACGGTGGGTGAAAATGTTTGGGAAGGGCCTGGGATGCTCCATAAATGTACCGATGGCATTATGAATCACTTACAGTGGAAGATTGATTTTAAAATGTTGTATGTTACTGAGATTTATTTGTTTATATTTAGTCGAGTTTAGTCTAACAGCTGTGTATTCAAGAAGTATTTGTTGAGATTCTGCTACATGCCAGAAAACGTTCTAGGAATTGGAGACATATCAGGAAATAAAACCAACCAAAATATCTACTTCTTAGGAACTAAAATTTTAGGATGAGGGTATAGACATAGAATCCAAGAAAATATAATAAATCGGTAAATGATGCAGTATACCAAAAGGCACTAAGTGCTGTGGCGAGAAGCCGCAAGTGTGGGCCTACGGGTGTGTGCCGTGGTGGAGGCTCTGTGACTTAAACAGGTGGTCAGATCAAGGCTCTCTGAGAAAGAGACAGCGCAGCAAAGACTTGCAAAGGTGAGGGAAGGAGCCAGGGGGTTTCTGTGGGAAGAGTGTGTCCCAGGTCGAGGGAGCACAAGTACAAAGACCGGAGGTGGGATCTGTGGGCATGGTCAAGGGACGGCAAGGAGGCCAGTGTGGCTGGAATCAAATCAGCAAGGGAGGGTGACAGGAGGTAGGGTCAGAGAAGGAAGAGCGAGGATGGATCACGTAGAAAGACGGGCTTTTACCTGGAGAATAGGGGCCTTTCAAGGTTCAGATCAGGAACAAGAGACGACCTGACCTGTTTTAACTGGATGACTCCTACTGGTGGATGAGACCAGGCAGAGAGACCCATGGGGCACCAATGTGGCCTCCAGGGGACAGATGATGGTGTCTGGGACCAGGGAGGTGGCAGAGGAGAGGGAAAGAAGCACATGCTGGTTTTATTTTGAAGGTGCATTGTAGTAGGCTCCTGGTAGGTTCATGAAAGAGTTAAAATGTAGAGAAATAGTTACTCCTGTAGAAGCTGTTAATAGTTACAATTATACCAGGCTTAAAGAATGGCCTTCTATCTAATGAATGCTATCTGCGAATGGTCATTTCTCGCTCTCTGTACTATAACAGCAGCTAGTGGACTTCTTGACATACTAAATGTAAGATGCAAGGAAAACAGGAGGACCCCACATGTTTGGTTTGGTAGCTGTAAAGAATGGATGGACTTTAACTCTTTTATTTTAAATCTAGTATTTTATAGATAGAATATTTTGTATCACCTCATGTGACTTTAATTTATCTCTCTCTGAAATACTAAAAAATGTGCAAAAGAACCACATTCAAGAGCAGGACGGTAAGAGAACTTCCTGAATGGGATATTTGAAGAATGCCGGATCCAGAATAGGGGTGTAACCAAGTGGACCAGGAAATTAAGGCAATGATTTACCAGGGTTCCAGTCAACAGATTTTTAAAAAATCTTAAGTGTTTGAGACTCCTATATAAGCCTCTGTAGGTGGGGTTTCTACATCCTACATCCCATCATTGAGAGCCTGTGGGGTGTCATTAGGCTCCATGTTGACTAATAATGTGAAATGTCTTAGTCCATTTTCTCTTCTTTATAGAAGAATACCTGAAACTGGGTAACTTATAAAGAAATGAAATTTATTTCTTACAATTACGGAGGCTAAGAAGTCCAAGGTCTAGGGGTTACAACTGCAAAGAGCCTTCTTGGTGGTGGGGACTCTCTGCAGAGTCCCGAGGTGGCACAGGGCATGAAGGGGAGGAGGGTGCTGGCTCACATCTCTCTTCCTCTTCTTATCCCTTGATAATCCATTGATCCACTAACCCATGAATGGATTGATCCACACATGAGGACAGATCTCTCGTGACCCGATCATCTCTTAAAAGCCCCACCTCTCAATACTGGTTCAAATGAATCCTCAATTTAATATTGGGGATTAAATTTCAACCTGAGTTTTGGAGGGGACAAGATCCCAACCACAGTGGAGACTCAGGCACACTGTGGTCTGTCCACCTGGAGGGCTTTGTTCTACCCAAGAGTGGGTTGGGGCTGCTTCTGAACGTGAGTGGGTTGAAACAGACTCCATAGAAATGCATTCATTTAGAGATTTTGCTTTCTGTAATTTATTTTCCTTTATTTTTCTTCTGGTCTTCAGATCCATATTTTAAAATTATCTGTTTACACTAAGATCCTTAATATCTTTCAGGTTTAGATATGGATTTAATATAATTTTATAGATTATGAATGCATTCCCCCTCTTCTCCTGTTTTTTATCACATAATAATACTACCATTTTGGGTTAAACCAATATTTAGGGCTTACATTCTTATGACTATGTAAATATTAGCTACAGCTGAGCCACATAGTATATTATGACCACTTTTCCTGTCTATGATAGCTTTGTGTTTTCCCCAGGATTAATAATCACTTACTTCTTTGTTTACTTAGTTTTCACTGCATGTGTTACTAATTCATCCCCCAACTTCTTTAACAGGACTAAATACTCCTCTTAATACATTCAGATGCATTTGGGTCTTTGAAGGTTTATTTTCTTCTTGCAAACATCTGTCCAGGAGCCTTCTTTCTGCTCCAATCTAAACTGGTTTCCACTACACATTTGTTACACTTGTATGTTTCACAGTCATTCTGGAAATTCTTTTTGTTTCTTATCTGGGTTGTGGCCTCTGTTTCCTAAAAGTCCTATATTCCTCTTTCTTGGTTTGCTTCTTTCTACTCATCTTCTAGTAGCTTTTTGAACAAGAGTGCGTGAGAGGCAAACATTTTGACTTTGCACTGCCTAAAAGTGTCTTCATTTGCTTGCTTGATACTTGGGGTGCAAAATTCTAGGTCAATCGCAGGACTTGCTCTGTAAATGGATACATTGAGTTCCAGAAAGGAGAAAGGGCAGATTCTTATCTCCACATTTCCCAGATCAGAACCAGACCGCAGGTTTCAACCACAGAGAACCCCAAGAAGAATGCACCTTTCTCCAGAGAAATACCCTTTCTCCCTCAACAAAGGCCTGACTTTAGTTACATTTAAGCGTTCATTACCTTTTCTGTGTTCTTGGTGCTGTGTAAGCAGATGGTGTACAAGGATAATAATGTCTCCTTTGCTGCATTCAAGGTGCAAGTCTTTTAGCAATGAATAAAGTCACATAAATGAGCATAGCTTAATGATGCAAGGGCAAAAATACAGGAAGGGATCATCAGGTGGCATGAAAATGCAGATGATGATGAAGTCAGTTGGGTTTTGTGGAATGTTCTCCAATGTTCTGCGGGATGATAGAAGAATATCTGATACCTGGAGCCAAGACATGGTTTTTTTTTTTTTTTTCCACTATTACTTTGGAGATGGTGAGACTTTGCTGGTGAGATAGGCAGCTGAACACCTAGGCTTCGTCACTGTGCCCGTGTCCTGCCACTGAAACTTTCTCAGACTGATAGTAAAGGAATTTATGCTCACCTCTGAGGACCAAGAGGAAGAGAGATGCGGTAACAGCAGCCATGACATGTCAACTACTGTGGATTTAACACAGTGGAGAAAGCTAAAGAGAGTCATGCACGAGAAAGCCAATGGGCAGGTCTCTAATTCAGGGCAAGCCTGGGGAAGGCTGGCAAATTGGAGGGACCAGGAGAGACTGGGGTCAAACCGAGAGTTTTTCTAATCGATAAAACTGCTGTCACTTATGATTTAGGGCATGTTGGCAACTATATGAATGGTCATTCATTTTGTTTCTAAAACACAAGGTAAATCCTGTGCATTACCTGAAAAGAGAAATGCTTTTAAAAATTAGACCCTGTAATTCCTTATGTGAGAATGAAATGGGAAATGTGGTGCCCCCCTGAGCATTGTGGAGTTCCAGCAAAAGAAAACGATGCTGAAAATTACCTTGATCAATGAGATTAACTAAAAATAATTCATGTCTTTTTATCCCTGAAGCCACTTTAGTGCTTTCACTTAACACCGGAGTGGAAAGTTTAATTACTGGACGTGGATTTTTACATTTCTGTGTCGAGGTACCATTGCTGTCTCTGGTTATAATTCATTTTGTTCTTTGATCGTAGGACAGGTGGCCCAGCTGGCTTCCATTAAGTTCATCCTCCCCTTCCGTTTCACAGTCTTATTTTATTGCTGCTTCACTGTTTTGCTTGTTGCTATTTCATACTGCTGGCTTTGGGAACATTCTTTTTTTTTGTATTTTTTTTCCTCCAGGTGGTTGCCTTTTCATCTGCAGAAGGCAGTTCTGCCAACATTATTGCGATGTTATCTTTATCTCTGTTATTTCTGCCGATTTTCTTCATTTATAATTCCTTACATAAAACTGCACTCATCTCTCTTTCTTCATCAGTTGGTTCTGTTCTCGTTTCCAAATTTCTGTGCTTCCAAATCCTAAGGAGTCATTCACATCATCTTGGTTTATTCATGTGCTTTCCTGCTTGTGATCATAATTCCCACTGTGTCTTCCGCTTCTTCCAAATCACTAGCCACTTTCATGCCTTTTGAAACCTTTGAGCTTAAAATGTAAATGCAGGAACATAACAAACCGCACACCTATTATTCATTACAGAGTCTGTGTTCTTCCCTGGAAATGTACGCTTAACCCCCAGCAATGTTAATGAGAGTGACTTTCATCCACCCAAAGGGACAGAGAGACTTTTATCTCTAAAATGAATTCCCTATGCACACATGGAAATAGCTCTCTAGAAGGGTACTGCAAACAATACTTAGACATTTTCTGGGTAAAACACTAACATTTCTTTTTCTTTTTTCCTCCAGAGCTTTGTAAAACTCATAGCAAAAATGAAGCTTTCCCCTCTTGTTGCAAAATCAGTACAAATATTGGATAAAAAAAAAATTCTTAGACAAAGTAGCTAAAATCCCAGAGATGTGTTCTTAGAATATCTTAGAACTTCTTTTTCACAGTGACTCATCCTGTTGTCCCTTGACAACAATATAATGAAATTTAGATAATAACAGATGATGTGTATGATATACAGATCAAGGATCATTCCTCAAAAAGAAGCTCTTTAGTTATATATAGTATGAAAACATAATATTTTTTGTTTTAAACATTTATATATTCATTCAATAAAAATTTGCAGACTTCTGTTATGTATTAGTCAGAACACTAGGTACTTAAATAAGGTGGCGTCATCTCCTGTGAGGTGCTCCTCTTCTAGCTTACGATATAGTGGGGAGCACACACAAGCAACCATGGCAGTGGTTGTGCCAAAGTGATACAGAAAGCTGAGAGGTAGGACATGAGGTCTAGTATGGAAAGTAGAAGACCAGGAAAAAATTCCTAAGGAATTGATGTTTAGCTGAGATACAAAGAATGAGCTGGAACTAATTGAGCAAAGACTTGTGAAGCATTCCAGCAAAGGGCCCAGTGTCTGTGCGGTCCCTGACTTAGAACGGTGGTTGAGGATTTACGGTACTGGGGACACCACTGTGGCTAGACCCCAGTAAACGATAGGCATGAGGTGAGATTGTGTTTTTTCTCTGCACAATTTATTAACCTCAAACATACAAGAAGGTAAGCTAAATCTCAGCAAAAAATCTCTGATCCATCATCACTCTACTGGCAGTTGGCACAAAAAAAATAAGAGACCCAGCTCTCCATTTTCCTTTTGTATTTGAGATTTCTCAATTTAATGCCAGCAGGTTTGCTTCCTGTACTTTGAAGCTCTTTTATTAGGTAGACGTTTAGGATTGTTATGTCATCTTGATGAATTGACCGCTTTATCATTAGAGAATAACCATCTGTCCCTAGTAATAGTTCTTATTCTGAAACCTACTATGATATTAATGCAATCACTCCAGCTTTCTTTTGGGTAGTGTTAGCTTGGTATATTTTTCTATTCTACTTTTAACCTACCAGTTTCTTTGTATCTAAAATGGGTTTCTCTTGGATAGCGTATAGTTAGATCTAACAATATCTTTTTTTTCCTTTTAGCATCTTACGGGGGTATAAAAATTTAGAAGAGTGTTTAGGCAATTTATATTTAATGTGATGGTCAGTTTAGTTACATTTAAATTTACCATCTTGGTAATTGCTCCTATTTGTTCTTTTGTTTTTCCCTTTCTTACCTTCTTTTGGATTAATGGAGTATTTTTAAAATGATCTTTTAGATGATCTTTTTTCTGCATTAAGGATTTAACATCTAAGTTTTGTTTGCATTTTGCTTTTTGTTTTGTTTTGTAAATGGTCGTTTATGTTTATAATATCCGTCTTTAAAGTAACATGATCTACTTTAAAATAATATTATACCACTTAATAGTAGTAGGAGATTTACAATGGTAGGTTTTTATTTCCCTCCTCCTTCCTGCCTTTCTTGTAATATTGTTTTTCATTTTATCTATATTATGTATTATAAACACCACATTTTTATTATTTTTGCTTTAAAGAGTAATTTGTCTTTTGATGACTTTTAAAAATGAAGAAATAGGATTTTTATATCTACCCACATATTTTCCATTTTTTGTCACTCTTTATTTCTTTTATGAAGTCACAGATTTCTGTTTGGTATTATTTGCCTTCTGCCTGGAAGGCTTTCTTTAACATTTCTTGTATTGTTGGTCTACTGACAATGACTTCTCTTAGCTTTCGAATATTTGAAAAGTCATTATTTTGTCTTCATTTATGAAATTTTTCTGCATATAGAATTGTAGGTTGGCGGTTTTTCTTTTCTTTCCTTTTTAAAAAATAATGCTTTAAATTCATCTCTCCATTGTCTTTTGGCTTGCATTGTTTCTGATGAGAAGTCTGCTGTTATCTTTGTTTCTCTGTATGTAATGTGTATTTTTTTTTTAATCTTGCTGCCTTTAAGATTTTTTTCTTTAACTGGATTTGATGAGTTTAATTATGATGTGTCATGTTGTGGTTTTCTTCATGTTTCTTCTATCTGGTGTTTGTTGAATTTATTAGATGTTTGTGGTTCTGTTTATTAAATTTAGATATTTTTTATATGCTTCAAAATTATTTTCTGTATTTCATATTCCTCTTAGAACTACAGTTATGTGTATATTAGGCCAAATACTATTATCCCACAACTCACTAGTTTTGTGTTCTTTTTAAGCCTTTTTAATTTGTTTTTTGATTTGTGTGGTTTCTGTTGCTCTTGTCTTCTGGTTCATTAATGGTTTCTTCAGCAGCATCTAATCTGCTGTTAGTACCATTTGTCTGATTTTCGTGTCATGTATTTTTAATCTCTAGAGGTTTCATTTTGGCTATTTTTATCTTATTTTTCCCCATTTTGGCTATTTTTATTTTCTTCATTTCTCTCATCAACATACACTTCCTTTTTCCTACTGTCTTGATCATATTGAGAGAATATTTGTAACAGTGATTTTAATGTCCTTCCTGCAAATTTTATCATCCTTCATTTCTATATCTTCCTATTGAATGAGTTTACTCCTGATAATAGGCCATATTTTCCTGTTTGTATCCAATTTTTTACTGGATGCCAGACATTGTAAATTTTACATTACTAATTATTGGAGTTTGTTGTTTTCTATTAAAACTTATTGAAGTTTGTTTTTTGTGCAGTTGAATTACTTGGAATCAGTTTGTTCTCTTCTAGAATCACTTACTATTATTTTTATGATTAATTTAGCCTCTGGTGCCATGGTGATACACTTCTGAATGTTCTAACTGATGTTGCGTTTATTAGACTTTATTTCCACTCTGGCTGGCTCAAACATGAACTACGTCCACCGCCATGGGAGCTTCAGAAATTTTTCATCTGCTGCTTTGTGGTGTTCCTTACCCAACCTTGGTAGTTTTCTCACGCATGTGCAAATATCGGTTTGTGGCTAAAGACTCATCACAGGTAACCTTCTGCAGATCTCTGGAGCTCCCTCTCTGTGCAACTTCCTTCCCTCTGCTTTGTAAATGTCAGCAGGCTTAGCCTCCCCAAGACTCATACTTTGTCTCTTTAACCCAGCAATTGTATCAAGTTTTATTTGAGTTTCCCCCTTTTGGAAAGATCTGGGGAACTCTCTCAGGAGGTAAGCTGGGGCACTTACAGGGCACACCTTGTTTGTTTCCTTCTTTCATGGTTTACTGTTCTGTACTGCAGAATGTTTGGTTGTTTAAAACGGAAAACAGGAGGGTAACTCCAGTTCCTGGATTTTCAGTTTTTTTTTGTTTTGTTTTTGTTTTTGATGGTGGTGATTGTTTTATCAGAGACAGGGACAGAATTTCATATTTCTAAATTCTATGTAGTTGTGAAGTTTTATCCAATTCTTATTTCATGAGCATAGTTGCACCATTGCTTCAGTGTCAGAAGCTGATGGAATGATTGAAATACATTAGAGTTAAGTGCACTATTGCTGTAACATGTGAGCATATTTTTATAAGCTGACTTGGAATTATTTCACAGAAGCTTGGAATGCTTTCCAAGTCATTATGAGACCATCATTTATCTGATTGCAGATTGTCTGATCCAGATGACACTGAATTTCTAAGCATTTATTCAAATTTAAAAACATTTGGAGCCTCAGAATCAGTAAAAGGTTATGTTTTCTAGCTATATTTACCTAAGGCTAAGTTATATTTCCTTTCATTTTGGAAGACCTTTACAGAAGCAGTTCATTTTAGTGAGCATATGCGCTCACATGTTCCTGTGAGATCAATAAAAGTCTTTTGGACCCAGATGACATTACGATTCAAAATGAATATACCCAACTTGCAAATACAGTGGTGGTCTGTTTTGGTGTTCGTGCTCTCTGACCTATCTGAAGCAATTGGCAGTGTTGAAAAACACTGGTTGACTTCCAAAAATGCTGTCCTTTTGTTTCTAAGACATCGTTCTCTCTAGGGTTTGCATTACTGGTCTCATAATTTCTTCTTTATCTGCTTGATAGTTATTTCTTTTCCCATTTTTTTAAGCTCTTTAAATTCGTTAATTGAAATATAAAATTCATGCAGGGCACTGTGTGCGTATCACAATGTGATATTTCATTAGCTGAGTACACAATGTACCTAGTACCCTGGTCAAGTAAAGGAGCCTCTCTTGGATGCCTCTCATGCCTTTATCCATTCTTTACACCTAACCCCACTGCCACAGGTAACCGTCATTCTGAATCCTGACATCACAGATTAGTTTTAACTATTTTTGTGTTTGGTAAAAATGGAACGACAGAGTATTAACTCGTTTTGTGTCTGTTTCCTTTCCTTCAACAATACAGTAGTGTGATTTATAGTGTTTTTGTTTGTAATTGTAGAGTGTTCATTTTTATTGTTATATATTGTTGAATATATCACAATGCATTTATCAGTTTTACTACTTACTGATATTTGGATCCTTTTCAGTTTGTTTTTCTTACAAATAGTTGCTGCTATAAACATGCCAGTGTATTTTTTTTTGTGAACATACACATGTATTTTTGTACATATATACTTATGAGTTGAATTGTTGAGTCAGACGGTATGCATACGGTCAGCTTTAGTAGAAACTGACAGTTTCCCACAAGGATTTTAATGGTTTACATTCCCACCTGCAGTGTCTGAGGGTCCTGTTTCTCCATGTCCTTGAGACGCCGAATATATTCTGTCGTTTCCATTTTGGTTATTCTGATGGGTGCATAGTGATACCTCACTGTTCTTTTAATTCACACTCCCCAATGACCGATGGCATTAGAGTGCTTTTTTGCATGATTTTTGGCCATTTATATATGGGCCTTTGTGAAGTGACTGCTCACATCTTTTGTTCATTTTTACTGGCTTATCTTTTACTAGTGATGTGTAGGAGTTCATTATGTATTTTGGTACATATCTTTTATTAAATATCCATTTTCTACCTTGTAGGTGAATCCTATCCCTGAAAATTCATCTCTGCTTTTTGTCTCTTTGTTCTTTATGCTTTTCTTGGGATATCTTTTCCAATGATGGGCTTCAGAGTACTTTTCACATGGTTATTGGGCTGCAGGATCTCTCTCTGGGGTCTCGGACTCCTATTTCCAACTTGCTACTAGGTGGCCCAAGGGCAGTGCCCCTTAACTTTAGCAAAAGTGATGTTATTGTTTCCTTCATCCAAACAGCCCTGCCTGTACCTTCTCTTTGTTAATGGTATAACTGTGCAGCCCAGGTACGTGAGCTATTAAGTTCGCATCCTATTGCTTCTTTTCTTTTCTTCACTCTCATTACTCCACACCCCTGCTCACAATTTCTGGTGGGATCGAATCAGACATGCCTGTGCAGTCAGGCCTTTCTCCCTGCCTCCGCACCTCCAATACCTGGACCACCAGAACAGCCCATTCGATGTTCTACCTCCAGTCTTCTCTCCTTGTCTGCCTGGTATTTGCTTCTCAAACTTCAACCTGTGAAGTTGATTGTTCTGTGACAAAACTTTCCATGACTCCTTACTTTATTTAGTAGCTTTATTGAGACATAATTTACAAATCATAAAATAAACCCATTTCAAGTATACAATTCAGTGGTTTTAAGTGTATTCACAGATAATGTGCAACTTTCACCACAGCCAGTTTTAGAGCATTTTCGCCACCTCAGAAGAAATCCTGTACCCTTGAACTTTTACCCTCCTCCCCCACCCCAACCCTCACCCTAACCTTAAGTCAACTACTAATCGATGTTATGTCTCTATAGATGTCCCTCTTCTGGATATTTTATAGGAATGTGATTGTGCAGCACGTGGGCTTTTGTGGCTGGCTCTTTTCACTTAGCATAATGTTATCAAGGGTCGTCTGCATTGTAGCTGTCAGTACCTCATCCTTTTTTACTGCTGAGTGATGTTCCACTGTATGGATAAACCGCATTTTCTTTATCTGTTCTTCAAGTGATTGACGCATGGGTTGTTTCTACATTTGGTTATCATGAATAATGCTGCTTTAAACATTTGTATGCCAGTTTTTGTGTGGACATACATTCTCATTTCTCTTGGCTGTATGTCGAGGAGTGGCACCCCCCACTGCCTGCAGGATTAAGCACGTGCTTTTAAGCTTGGCATCTGACATTCCTTACAGTCTAGACTTTGTTATATAGAACCTTAAATGTAACCTCCTGGAGGTCAGAGATCGTCTAAATTTTGGTTGTTGGTATGTCCTCCGATCTTGGTATGGCGCCGGGTACTTCACAGGTGCAGAATGAGTATTTACAGAGTAAATGAATGCAAAGAATCTGAAGCTCCCTCTCCAAAATCATCGGCCACTTTTATATGTACACTGAAGTTCCTGCTATCCAGTACTTTTTTATTTCTCCCCTGACTATGACAACTCAGTGTCCTGATATTCTTATCATTCTGCCTAGAGTGGACTTTCCTCCTCCAGAAAGTGTTCCCCGTCTTCCCTAGGCTGACTTAGTGTTTCTATCACTTGTGCTCCTGTAAGCATTTTGTAAGTAAATTTTGTCCCAATATTCAGCAAATAAAGTTATAATTGATCTCTTTACATGACCGTAGCACCCTCTAGAATAAAATTTCCTTGAGAACAGTACCAGGACATGTTCAACTTTGCATTTCTGGATTCTGACATAAGGCCTGGCACCTAATAGGTGCCCAATGAATATTTTTGCAAGAATGAATGATTGTGTCACTGCTTACTTTAAGACTCCTCTCACATCTCTCCTTTTCACCATGCCCTGTTTCAATTTTAAGGAAAGCTACAATATTGACTTATTTTTCTTTTTAGTGTAACATTTTTCTTTATGTTTGTCACTGGAGTTTTGGTTATACCATCTGTTGTAACGATAGACAATATTGAGAAATCTGCAACTGAAGAAACAATCTCCCGAAGTCCCACCTGTTAGCTCCCTTGGTATTGGTACCCCAGGATTTTGTACCTGGAATTTCACAAGGTTGTGCTAAATGTTTTGCTTAGCTGTCTATTACTAAACTGCTGTTAACTTTCAGGACCATTCACGCACATGTAATGCACATTAAGGTTGCTTCTGCCCTTACCGCAGGAGCAAATGTTACCGTATTTCAAGAGCGTGAGGCACTGCATAAAACGAAGTATTATTATTTAGGCAGATGGATGGTCCCTTAGATAGAGAAACAAAAGCTGTTGGAATATAGTTTGAGTTTTCTTTCACCTGTGGCCATATGACGTGTATCTTAGAGAATGAGTATATGTTACATTATTAAAGCCAGTGGTACGAAGGAGAAAGACTAATGTAAAAGGCCCTAAAAAATATAAAGAGAAGTGACAGTAATCCCCTATAGGTCGCTTATCTCTTTAACTACTAGGATTAAACATTTATCATTTTTCCCTGCAGTAATTTAAATAATTTCACAAGCTGGCTCGCAGAATGTGGTTTTCAATAAGAAACTATACATTTAATTAAGCAGTGCCTCTTGTATACATTTACATTTTCAAAGACTTGCTATTCTTAACAAGGCTACTTTTAGGATACAAGAGGATAAATTCGAATATGACCAAATTTTATTTATTTAAAATTACCCACAATCAAGTTGACAGAAGAGTGATGCAGAAAAAAATAAAAGAATCTGGGTGGAATTAATTACCCTTGAAGAGTGACAGCTGCCTCGTTCCTAACAATATGTTTGGCGTAATGTCAGTTTCTTAGAAAGCTCAAATGTAAAATTACAGTGCTACTATCAGCATTTGTATTTGAGTTGAAAACTGCGATGTTGAACTATTAACTGTGCTTCTGATCTAAACTGATTTCTTAGTTAGCAGTAATGTTCATATTCTGACTTATGAAGCATTGCTAAAGATTTTAGCTATGGTTGGAAGAGAAAATTATAAAGCAGTTAAAACCTGAGGAACACCTCTGCCTCTCTTCCCTTTGAGTAAGATCTGTTGCTTTTACAAAATGTATTTTTCTTCACCTCCTTTTATAATAACAAATGGCATCTACTCTGCTTCACGACTCAGCCACAGCCAGCACTGGCCTTGATGGGCAAACTCTTGGCCCCTGCCAGTGATGGAGACCAAGAGAAATAAGACAGATGTTTCAAGTGAAATATCTGGAGAGTGCTGAATCTCATGGACACAGCTTCCTCAAGATTGGGCTTTCTAGAATAAAGGCAGCCACATAATGAAACTAACGCAGTGATTTAAAAAGGTATCGCCCATTCTGTGTGACTGTAGTGAGTGAAACTATATGATTTGTTGTCTCAGGCCATTTTCTGCTGCTATAACAGGATACCATAGACTGGATAAATTGCAAACAATAGAAATTTATTTGGCTCATGGTTCTGGAGGCTGAGAAGTCCAAGAGCATGGTGCGGCATCTGGCACAGCTCATCCTGTGGTGGAAGAATGGAGCCAAGTGCCCAAGACAGAGCGAAAACAGGGGCAGAACTTACTGTTTTTTCAGGAGCCCACTCCAGCAATAACTAACCCACTCTTACCATAATGACATTAATCCATTCATGTGGGCTCTTCCCTAATCACTTCCTAAAGGTCCCAGCTCCTGATACCATTACCTTGGCAATTGAATTTCAATGTGAGTTTTGGCAGAGATTCTCAAACCATAGCACTTGTGAAACATTGTAGAATGGTAGAGCAAGAGTAGTGGAAGGAACCTTGAAGGTCATCTAGTTATTAGACTAATGCCTCCCCTGCCCTCTCCTTTCTTTACTAGGACAACTTAAAACTGGTGCTTAGTGTTTAAATAACTGGCCGCATAGCCATTTAGTTGAGTAACAAATAGTAGTGCTGACATGCGTGAACACATTGTGCCATGTCAATGCTCACCACTATATGCCACTTTAATATAATAACTTTGTAACAGAACTTCCTACTGGAGTTTTCTTTCTCGGCTATGGTAGGCCAGAAATCTCATCACATCCACCTCACTGCATCCCCACACCAACACACTTTTTAATGTATTTACTAAACTTGGGTAAAGAATAAATTAGTGCAATGCACACTGTAAGGTATGTTTGTGCGAGGAGAGAGAGTAATCCCTCTTGTCTTCCTTGGCAATGTTGGGAATTAACCTTAGTTTCACTAAATAGAAGTCTACATTCCATATAGGCACACCAGAGCAAGTTCCCTAATGTAACTGTGAGTCAGCACGTCTCAATGCCCTGTGGGATTCTGTGTCATTGACCACTGTATTCATACTGATGAACTTACTCCAGTTCAAGCCTTGGGCACTGGTTACCTTATCATCCCATATGAAACCAATGAAGTGGAAAATTTCTATTGGTGCCATATATGGCCCTAGCAGCCAAAGTGACCCTTGGATCTCACCCCTATTATGGATCTGTCAGGCAGAAGACATCTGCCAATATCCTTTAAGCCTGAGACCTTCTACTTTGTCATTTCCATCATTGTTGGACAAGACACTTGCCTTATATTGAGTTATCTGAAAAGAGAGGCACAGAGTGAGAATAGCTTTTGATACTTCTTCTGATTGGGGAAAAAGGGGTCTTTTCAGGGGACTGTCCACTTTGGGGACATCTATGTAGCATAGCAGGAGCAGAACCCACTTTGGTGTGCAGACTTTACAGTGAGAGGGGCTGAAGCTTGCCTAGCATCTCTCTATATCGGGGATCTCTGCTGGGGGCTTTCATCTGTACCTCTCTCTCTCTCTCAACTTCGATAAACATTCTGTTCCCAAACCGTGGCAGGTAATTCCAATCTATTTAAAGCAGAAGTAATTTTGTGAAATAGAAATTCCAAAAAAAAAAAAAAAATATCAAAAGATTAACAAATTGTCAATGGACTTTTGACATATCACATTCATATGAGATGGAAAAATGAATAAATGAGGACATTGGATTTACCAGCTAACATTTATTAAGCACGTACAGCATATGAGGCATTATGCTTTATATATACTAGCTTATATAGTATGTAAAATGTAACTGAAAATATGTTTATATAATGTATGAATGTTTGATTCTTAAGTGAAAATGTTTATTCATCAGCTACATGTTGGTCGACACCATCCATATTTAATGGGCTCCCAGAAAATGACAGCCCGAGAGTCTTAGTTGCATCATTACCTTATTCGGTGTAAGAATGATTGCTTATAACATTCTCCTAATATCCAGCGATAATCCAGATTTATGCTTTCTTTCATCTTGGTGTCTGCCTGTATTTTATTTATTGCTTATTTATTTATTAGGGAGCTTCCATGGGATATTACTTGGCACTTTTCAATTATTTTACTTAACATTGGAAAAAACATCCAGGAAGCACCCGACTGCTGAGGGTGATTAGCACAGCCTCAGCTGGTGTCTCAGGTTGAGTTGCCCGGAAAGGAGGCTTCTGGCACATTCTCAGGAGATACACAAGAAAGGAGGTGTGGAAGGCAGAATGGGTGGAGGGGAAGCTGAGGTCTCCACCAGGACGCCCTTCAGAGCTATTCCCCCCTAGCACAAGTGGGCCAGGCCTTTGAAGCCACCTTTGACCAGTTGTCACCTGCGGACCTCAGACAAGGCCATTCCTTGTGGTTCAGAATGACACCAGGTGAGAGACTCAGCTGAGGATATTTCCAGCTGCTGGGGGTGGGAGACGTTGGCCCCAAAGAGGGACTCTGGAGAGAGCTCCCATTACCTACTTCAAGTGGTGTCAGGGAAGAACGTGCCTCAGTCTTGCTGTGGGAAGAGTCACCCGTCCTCACTCAGCCTCGTTCATTGCTCAGAGGTGTGCTACTGCTGGGCTGGGGACCACTCCCTGCCCTGACATGTAGTGAGCAGGTTAAATCTTGCTGTTATAAAATGAGTCCAGTTATCTTTGCAAGTAGTGTCCATTTCTTGCTATCTCTCTTCCCAAATCACGTCAATTAACTGTGTGCAAAGCGATGGGTGCATGCATTTCCTCACACAGACTTAGTAGCAACCCCACCGTGCTACAGGAGCCTAGAACCCCTCTGTCCCCCGCTGCTGAGAAAGGCTAGGTCAAGACGAGCGGGCCAGTTTGAGGGCAGCTGCCTCTGGTCCCTGCCCAAGTGAGAGAGACTGTTTAGCCACATTTGGTTCTAAGGTGAGAAAGCATAAATCATAGAAACCCTCATCAGAAAGACTGAATCCTGGGTCTGCTGGCTCCTAGCCGTGTGTCTGTGGTTAAGTGACAACCCTCTGAATTTCCATGCTGTCTTCTGCACAGTGGGGCCTGTACTTACCTAGCAGAGCTGTTTCACAAGAGTCGATGGAATAATACCTCGAGTTGCATCAAATTGGCTGGTACAGAATAGGCGCTTAATAAATGTTACTCTCACCCTGACCTGTGAAGTTCAGTCCAAGTACTGAGGGCTTCTTTTCTCTCTTACAAATATGCAACCCGGCATGCACCTGCTTTTAGAAAGTCACAGATAAGCACAGATGAGTGAGAAGTGGGTCTTCAAGGTATTTATGAATCTTTTGTTTAGTTTTTGGATTCTAGAATTTGAATTTCATTTGTGCACGACACTCCATAAGTGCCAGTTACCACGTACAACATAGACACTCAACAAAGTGAATTAAAAATCCAAATATGTATGAACATGTTTGCTGACATTTTGTTTGTGAAAGTTGAAAGAGAAAACAATTTAAATAAAAAGATCAAGGAAACAGTTTATAAAAACATATTGTGTGCATCCACTAATATTTACTTGTGAAGTCTGTGTAGAACTATGGAATTATGTATATGATGTAATGTTAAGAGAATGAAACAGAGTCTATAGCGATGGAATATTTTACATATGTACATTTTAGCACAGTGTTATTATACAGGTAAGGGACATAGGCAGGTGAACCAGAAGGGAAAATGTGAAAATCAAAACAAACTATAGGCTGGTGGAATTAAGTGATGCTTTTGTCAAAGTTTTCTTTACTGTTATTACCTGTTTTCAATAAAATCTGCAGTGCTGGTTTGACGCCCTATTTTCTGACATCCATTTGTGCTTTTCTAAATGCTTTACATCTGATCTTCAATTTTAATTTAAAAAATTGTGGCTCATTTCATTCAGGAATGGCTTTCAATGTACCTAGTAATGAGAATAATTTAATCCTAGCACTGACATCTAGTTATTTATTCATTTAGCATCTCTGCTGAGAGCCCCTAGAGGTTAGCTCTGTGCTCAAGCAATAGTGTGAGCAAATCAGGACCTTGTCCACGGGAGACTTCTGTTCTAGTGGTGAAGACAGATAGGAAGTGAATGCAAAGTATGTATTGATTATATACAGTCCAATAGTGGTGATTACCAGGGGTCAGAGGCTGAAGACTAATCTATTAAAACTTAAGATCCAGGATAACTCAACATTTTGTGTGAAAATTATGAAATTAGGATGATGCCTCATTTTTCAGTTCCTGCCTCTCCGTCCATAGTATTTTGAGAAATTTTGAGTTCTTTCATTTTAGTTGAGCCTCATGACTATTTCTCAAAACAACCTTCTGAGGCCACGCTGCTTGTACGGCAAACTAGAAGGTGCATTTTCCTTACCCACGGATTCCTGTGTTGTCTTTTGCAGTTTTCAGTGAAGACCTACACTCCAGCCTCTACTTTGTCAATGCATCTCTGCAAGAGGTAGTGTTTGCCAGCACCACGGGGACTCTGGTGCCCTGCCCCGCTGCAGGCATCCCTCCTGTGACTCTCAGATGGTACCTAGCCACGGGCGAGGAGATCTACGATGTCCCCGGGATCCGCCACGTCCACCCCAACGGCACTCTCCAAATTTTCCCCTTCCCTCCTTCAAGCTTCAGTACCTTAATCCATGATAATACTTACTATTGCACAGCTGAAAATCCTTCAGGGAAAATTAGAAGTCAGGATGTCCACATCAAGGCTGGTGAGTACAGCTCTTTGGGTTTTTTTCCTTGTCTGCCTGCTTGGGTGAGGGGGGAGGGCCAACGATGAATAGTAAGATGCTGTCACAGCTGAGAACCAATGAACACCTGTCATCAGTTCATTCTGACACTGCTGATGATTTCTTTGAGATCTCAGAGTGTACCTTATTTAGATTTCAGAGTGCCTTTCATTGTTGGAATGAAAACTTGACAGTAGTTATTGTCAGGTTGGTGAGTTCTAAACTATATCCCAACCTTGTTACATTTTGACTAATAAATAATACTCTAACTCAAATTTCCAGTGTCTCACACACCCAATGTATTTACTTCCAACTCTGTTTTCCTCCCTATCCCTTCCCCCACTCCATCCTAGGAGAGAAAAAAGACAAAAGGTTGAGCTGGAATAAAACCGTAGCATCAATGTATGCTGTAATGGAAACAGAATCAATCTAATACCCTTGCTTTCCTTGTGAAATAAGAAGGCTATTTTAACATTTTTGGCTATAGCACATGTTGCTGAAATGTTATCACTGCATAAATCCTGAATTGACTATGTTTCTTTTAACAACAAACTGTGTCTTTGTTAATCACCATTGCTACAAGTCAACGTAGGAATACTTAGCATGAGATACACAGACATTGAAGGCTATATATACAGGACGTATTGTGTGGTTCTATAGATTTAACAAAGCCCTGCAAAACAAGCTCACAGCTAGACTCCTGTTAGAAAACAGCATTTTAATTTTTTTTAAGCCTAGATCTGAAATACTTGTGTAGACTGACATAACGTAATTGGCGGGGCAAAAAGAATGTGACTTTGATTGTTGTCTTAAACACCAGGTAGCTGGGGAGCTTTGCAGTAATTTCTGCAGTAAGTGAGTAGGTGCTAGTGGAAGACATCACAATGTGGAGAAAATATGAGATGTTTCTGAATTCCTGCCTATGATCTCTTTGATGTAAGCAATCAAACGTTAGACTATGACTCATGCCGCTAGCTAGTCATTTTCCCAACTATATTTTGATCTCCCTGACATGCTCATGAATTCCAAGACGTGCACAAGAATTCAGTTAAGAAAGGGGAAGAAAAGATTGGCTTTAATCAAGATACATGAAAATTTGATTTGGAAAATAATTACAATAAAGCGAATGAAATTTGTATAGGGACCTCAAAACCTGACAAACAGGGAGATACAGTGAATGCTTTTTACTTGACAGATTGAACATTTTAATGATGTGTTATAAAAACATGTTTATAATCTACAAAACACCTCTTACAGAGAAACCTGAAATTTCCAGCAGCTATATCTGTACATATTAAGCCATTATTTCTGCCTTGGGTTTCCTGTTAGGGGAATTCAATGTTCACTCCTGTTCTAACTGCTATTTTCTAGATTTGACATAGAATTGGTTGTTTTTGCATAACACCGAAAGTTTTGGGAGGATGGGGATTACATCATCTTGTCTGGCATCTATGCTGATCACCTCCTTCCACACAGTTGTGCTCTTGCTGTTTATGTGCTGATATTCTTGACATCTGAACCCCTGTGGAACGTGATCCAGCACACACGCATCTACTGTGTCAGTTTGAACACGTACAATACGTCATTAGGTTGCTCAGATGAAATTTCTTTTCTTATTTAATTTTTCTTCCTATTATGAACACATTATGGTTATAATAATCTTTTAGATTGTGTATTGTATGCTTGAAAATCTGGGCCGGACACCGTGGCTCACTCCTGTAATCCCAGCACTTCAGGAGGCTGAAGTGGGAGAATCGCTTGAGCCCGGAAGTTTTGGACCAGCCTGAGCTGACAGGAAGACAAAAAATAGAAAAATTATCCAGACATGGTGGCATGCACCTGTAGTCCCAGCTACTCTGGAGGCTGAGGCAGGAGGATTGTTTAAGCCGAGGAATTTGAGGTTGCTGTGAGCTAGGCACTCTAACTTGGGTGACAGGGTGAGACTCTGTCAGAAAGAAAGAAGGAAAAAAGAAAAAAAAAAAGAAAGAAAAGAAAGAAAATCTGGTTTTATCCTGTTAATGTAGACGCTAGTGCAGAGCTGGATGGTTGTTCTGAAGGGCAGGTCAGGGACACGTGTTACCCTTTGACAGCCCAAGTGCAGGTTTGAGTCCAGTGAACACTCACTCATGGGGTACCCTCTTGTGTATCAGGTCATCCTAAATGTCTAAATGTCCCTTTGGATTGGTGTTGAGATTTCCCTGGAATAATCCATTAGATAAACTGGCTTCACAGTCTTTCCATTGCACAAGGAAGTCTTGTTCTTCACAATTTTCAGCAGTTCTGACTCAGTTCTGGTGCTAGCAGTTGAAAGAAGGTTCACCCATTATGTCTCATTAATCAGCAGTCCTGGTTCTAACATAGCACACTTTCTTGCCCTTTCTGTTTTAAGGACTGAGTGCAGATGGGCCACTTGAAACACGGGTGCCCCTTACCGGGCTGTATGTCCTACTTAGTAGATGGCGATTAGCTGTGTGATCTTGGGCAAGTCCAACATTTCTGTGATTGTTTTCTTCTGAGTAAACTGTGCTCCCTCACATTTGCCTGAGGCTTTTGCGTATGGCCAGGATGGAGTATCGGGGCCAACTTTGCCCTTTTATCTGAAACACCGAGAAACAAACAAACAAAAAACCCAAAACAGACAAAACATGTGAAGCAGCCATGTTCCAGTCTGGACCTCAGGCAGTGAAGGAAAGTGACCCTGGAGGAACCGCAAATGACAATGCGAGCCCAGGATTACCCCCGTTTACTGCCTGAAGTTTCTGGATGGAGAAAAAAAATCTGCATATGAATTTGTATAACATCTTTAGTCATAATTGCCCAAAAAATGGAAGCAACAATCATGCCCTTCAGTACGTGAGTGGTTAATGACAAAGACTATCCTCGACCAAACTTGGGCCAGGGTCCTCGGGGCCCTCTCCCAACTCAGCGCCCTCCGTGGTTTTGCGTGACTGTCCGCGGGTGCCCAGAGTCAGCAAGAATCCTGCTCAGTTACCCTGCTACGCTTGGTACTTGATCACCTTTGATATCTGATCAAGTTCCTCGTCCCCCACCTTTGATACATAAATTTTTGTTCTGCCTTCAGCTGTTAGGCCAGTTTAGCAAGAGACCCCCCACCCTTGATGTCTCCTTTTACAGTTTTCCATACCAGTCCCCTCAGTCTGCTCACTGGCGATAGAGCCCCACGGAGCCTCCTTGTATATGGAGTTGATTACTCTCCCCTGTTGCAGTAGTCATGGCTCCTGCTGCAATGGTCTTGAATAAAGTCTTCCTTGCCTTTTAATGGTGTTAAAATAATTTTTCTTTAACAACAAACTATAGTACAACTATAAGTGGAGTATTACTTGGCAATAGAAAGAAATGAGCTATCAAGTTATGAAAAGACATGGAGGAGACATAAATGCATATTACTAAATTAAAAAAAATATCTGAAAAACCTTCATACTGTGTGGTTCCACCTGTATGTTGTTCTGGAAGAGGCACATTATAGATGCAGTAGGAAGATCAGTGGTTGTCAGGGGTCAGTGGGGAGGGAGGGGTGAATAGGTGGAGCTCAGGGGATTTTAGGGCAGTGAGCCTGTTCCTTGTCACACTGTAACTAACGGTGGGCCCGTGACATTAGCCGTAGAACTGTACAACACAGAGTGGAACTTAATGCACACCATGGCTTTAGTTAACACTAATGTATAAATCTCAGTTCAGTTCATGAATTGTAACAAATGTATCACCCTAATGCAAGATGCTAATAATGAGAGAAATTAGAGAAAGGTGAGGAGAGTGAAGTGTATGAGAACTTTCTGTGAAATTTTTATTTAAACCTAAAACTTTTCTAAAAAATCCAGAAATTTGAAAAGGACTTCCAGTGACTTTATGTACAAATTAAGCCCCGAGGGAAAGGATAGTGAGACCAGAAATAAAAATTAAATGCTAACTAGAATTTTCCAAATTTGATGAGAACTGTAAACTCATAGATCCAAAGAGTTAAACAAACCCCAAGCTCAAGACATGTGAAGAAAATATACCAAGGAACATTATAATAGAGTCGCTCAGAATCAGGGATCAAGAGAAAATATTAAAAATAGCCACAGAATAAAGGCATACTACACACAAAGGAAAAAAGATAAGGATAACAGCAGATTTGTCAAAATCAATATGTAAAAACAGTGAAGAAACATCTTTAAAGTATGTTATTTAATCTGTAAATCTAGAATTCTATACTCAGTGGAAATATATTTTTATTTATTTATTTTTTGCTCAGAAAATCCTTTATCTTTTTTTTTTAAATTTCAGAATATTTTGGGGATACAAACATTTTAATTACATATAATGCCTTTGCCTCACACAAGCCAGGGCTACAGGCATGCCCTTACCCAATACGGTGTGCTCTGCATCCATTAGTTGTGAGTGAATTTACCCATCCCCATGACCCTCCTCCCACCCCACCGGCACGCGATGAATATTACTTCCATGTGAGCACCTTAGTGTTGATCAGTCAGTACCAATTTAATGGTGAGTACATGTGCTGCTTGTTTTTCCATTCTTGGATACCTCACTTCAAAGGATGGGCTCAAGCTCTATCCAGGATAATACAAGAGGTGCTAGTGCACCATTGTTTTTTTGTAGTTGAGTAGTAGTCTGTGATATATATATATAACACATTTTATTAATCCACTCATGTATTGATGGGCACTTGAGTTGTTTCCACATCTTTGTTATTGTGAATTGTGCTGCCATAAACATTTGAGTGAAAATGTATTTATTATAGAATGTCTTTTTTTTTCCTTTGGGTAGTTGCCTAGTAGTGGGATTGCTGGATCAAATGGTATTTCTATTTTTAGTTCTTTGAGGTATGTCCAAATTTCTTTCCACAGGGGTTGTACTAATTTGCAATTCCACCAGTAGTGTAAAAGTTTTCCTACCTCTCCACATCCATGGCAGCCTGTATTGTTTTGGGATTTTTTGATAGAGGCCATCCTCACTGGAGTTAGATGATATCTCATTGTGGTTCTGATTTGCATTTCCCTGATGATTAGAGATGTTGAACACTTTTTTATATGTTTGCTGGCCATTATTCTGTCTTCTTTTGAAAAGTTTCTGTTCATGTCTTTTACCCATGTATTGATGGGATTGTTTGATTTTTTTCTTGTTAATTTTCTTAAGTTCTATATAGATTCTTGTTATCAGCCCTTTATTGAATGTGTAGCATGCAAATATTTTTTCCCATTCTGTAGGTTGTATATTTGCTCTAATGATGGTTTCCTTGGCTGTGTAGAAGCTTTTCAATGTGATTAGGTCAAATTTATTTATTTTCGTTGCTCCTGTAATTGCTTTGGGGGTCTTCTTCATAAATTTTTTGACTAGGCAGATATCTATAAGAGTTTTCCAAACATTGTCTTCTAGAATTCTTAAGGTTTCATGCCATAGGTTTAAGTCTGTTATCCACTGTGAGTTGATTTTTGTGAGAGGTGAGACGTGGGGATCCAATTTCAATCTTCTGCGTGTGGATATCTAATTTTCCCAGTACCGTTTATTGAATAGGGATTCTTTTCCCCAATGTATATTTTTGTCTGCTTTGTCAAAGATTAGATGACAATATGAGGGTGGTTTTGTATCTGGGTTCTCAGTCCTGTTTCAAAGGTCAGTATCTCTGTTCTTATGCCAGTACCATGGTGTTTTGGTTACTATAGACTTAAAGCTTGAGGTCTGACAGACTGATGCCTCTCCATTTGTTCTTTTTGCTTAAGATTGCTTGGCTATATGAGGTCTGGTTCCATACAAAGCGTAAAACTATTTTTTCTAGATCTTTAAAGAATGATGATGGTATAATGGTATAATAAAGGCTTTCTCAGACACGCAAAAGTAGAAAATTCATCAGCACCTGAACCTCACTATTAGAAATCTTAAAGTCCAATGATCAGAAGAAAAATGACTCCTGATTTGATCTTGGATTTATTCAAAGGAAAAAGGAGCAATGAAAATGATAACCACATGGGTTTATAAATAATATTTTTTTAAAAAATAAAATATTTTAAAAGATAATTTATTTAAGCAAAAATAATAACAATGTTTTGTGAAGTTTGTAACATAGGTAGAACTAAAATGTATGACAGCAAAAACATTAAGGCCTAGAAAAAAACATGGGCATATAATATTGTAAAGTTCTTTTGCTATATGTGAAATTGTGTAATATCACCTGAAGATAAATAGCAATAAATTACAAGATGTATACTATAAAACCTAAAGCAAGCATTAAAATAAGAAAACAAAGAGTTATAGCTAATAAACCCACAAAAGAGAAAAAAAAATCATTAAAAAAATATTCAACCCAAAACAAAGAAGAAAAGGAAGAAGGAAACAAAGAACAGATGGCAGAAATAGAAATCAAATAGCAAGATTACAGAGCATATCAACATCTAAACTAAATGTAAAAGCTTCAATAATCTGAATTACAAGGCAGAGATTACCAGATTGGATTCACCACTGCTTAAAAAAGACACCCTTTAAATACAAATACACAAATAGGTGAAAGAAAAAAGGCTGGGAAGAGATACACCATCTTTATTAAAAAAACTAACTAAAATAAAGCATTGAAAGAAAGCTTCAAGTGTTGTTACCTCCAAGAATGAGGAGGTAACATCACTGTATATTCTATAGATATTAAAATGATAATAAGGTACTATGAAGAACAAGTATATACTGATAAATTCAACAACTTAGATGAAATGAAAAATTCCTTGAAAGATACAGAATATCACAACTCACTTGAGAAGAAATAGATAAACTGAATAGCCTTATATCTGTCAGAGAATTTGAATTTATAGGTAAAAATTTCCTACAATGAAACTTTAGGCTCAAATGGCTTCATTATTGAATTCTACTAAATATTTATGGAAGAAATGAAAATTCTCAACAAATTTCTTCCAGAAAATTGAGGAGGTGAGAATACTTTCCAAATCATTTTTTGAGGTCAGCACTATCCTGATACTAAAACAAGACAAAGACTTACAAGAAAACTACAGACATATATCTCTCATTACAGATGTAAAAATTCTAAAAATTTTAGCAAATTGAGTCCAATAATATATACAAAAAATAATGCAGTGCAACCACATAGAGCTTATCTCCAGAATGCAAGATGGGTTTCACATTCAAAATTAATCAATGTAATTCAACATATTAACATATTAAAAGTAGAAACCATGTGATCATTTCAACAGATGCAGAAAAGCATTGATGAAATTCAATATCCAAAACTCTCAAAAAACTAGCATTAGAAGGGAATTTTCTCAATCTGATAAAAAGCAACTGCAAAAATCCTACAAAAGCTAACATCATACTTAATGGTGAAAGAGTAAATGCTTTCCCCCCAAAATAAAGAATGATACCAAAGTGTGTGCTCTCACTACTTCTATTCTAAATTGTACTGGAGGTTTTAGTGAGTGCAATATAACAAGAGAAAAAATTAAAAGATGTCCTGATTGCAAAGAAAGAAGTTCACCTGTCTTTGTTTGTAGATGACAATTACTGATGTAGAAAATCTGATAGAATCTACAAAAAAGCTACTGGAACTAAGTGAGTTTATCAAGATTGTGGTATACAAAATCAACACACACACACATATATGCAAATTATAGGCAGAAATTTTTAAAAATACAATTTATAATAGAATAAAAAAATAAGAAATTCTTAGGAATAAGTCTGACTGAAAATGTGAAAGACCTGTACACTGGAAATTACAAAACATTGCTGAGAGAAAGTAAAGGAGATGGAAATCATAGGAAGAATATAGTTTTTTTCATGGTTTTGAGGATTCGGTGTTGTTAAGATGTTAGTTCTCCCCAAAATTATCTATAGATTTGATACAAGCCCTTTGAAAACCCAAACAGGCTTTTTATACAAATAGAAATTAATAAGTTGATTCTAAATTTTATATGGAAATGCAAAGACCTAGAATAGCCAATACAACCTTGAAAAATGATGGTTAATTATTCATAATGGCTAATACTATCTGATTTTAAAAATTATTATAAAGATAATTATTATAAACATAAGTAATGTTGTAGAATAGAGTTCAGAAATAGACACATATATAGAGAGAAATATTAATAAAAATTGACAAAGGTGGACAGGCAATTTAGTGAATAAAACACAGTCATTTCAACAAATGACCCTGGAAAAATTGTATATCCATTTGTAAAAAATTGAGCTTCAATCCATACCTTGCAGCATATAAAAAAATTAATGCAAAATGTATCACAGATCTAAATATAAACTCAAAACTATAAAACTTTTGAAATAAATATGGGAGGAAACTTTTGTAACCTTAGGTTATTTAAAGATTACTTAGATATGGTACTAAAAGCATAGTTCAGCAAAACAAATTGGTATATTGGGTTTTATTAAAATGTAAAACTTCTTTTCTAAAGACATTGTTAGAGGAATAAAAAGACAAGCCACAGCCTGGGAAGAAAGACTTCTAAAGCACACATCTGTTAAAGGACTACTATCCAGAAATGTAATGAAATCTAAAATCTCAATAATAAGAAAACAAACAATCTTATTTTTAAAGATAGGTGAGAATTTTGAAGAGACACTTCACCAAAGAAGCTATGTAATGGCTAGTAAGCACATGGATTGAAGGTTGACATTATTAATCTTTAATGAAATGCAAATCAAAACCACAATGAGATAGATACCTCTACACATATAGAATTTAAAAGACAGACCAGATCAAGTGTCGATGAGGATGCGGAGCAGCCAGGACACTCATACACTGCTGGTGGGAACGCAAAATGGTGCTACCTCTTTCGAAAACAGTTTGGCAATTTTTTTAAAAGATAAACATACACATGCCATATCTATTCTGACCATTCTATTCTTAGGTGCTCACCCAAAGCATGTGTTCACACAGAGGCTTTTGCAGGAACGTTCCTAGCAGCTTTATTTGTAATAGCCAAAACTGGGTCAAAGCCTGTCAACAGGTAAATGAGTAAACAAATTGTGGTCTATCCATACAACTGAACACCACTAGACAATGTAACGAAATGGACTGTCGCAAAGCTCAATAGCAGAGAGGAGTCTCCAAATAATTATATTGAGTGAAAGAAGCCAGATGATAAAGTGTGTGCTGTAGGATTCCATTTACAGTATACAAAACTCCGAATGTGCCGGTTAATCTGCAGTGACAGAAAGTGCATTAGTTAGTGGCTGCCTGAGAAGGCGGGGTGTGCAAGGAATGGGAAGAAGGGGTTAAAGGGGAACATGCAAACTTTTTGGGTGACAGATCTGTTCACCATCTTGATGGTTCGTTATCTTAATTGGAGTGGTGACTTCATGCATGTGTACTTACATCAAAATTTATCAGTAAACATGCACAGTTATATCTCGATAACATTGTTTTAAGAAAAAACAAATAATAACGTGGCTGGCCTATTTACTTAAGAGACCTGTCTTGATGTTCATATGATAAACGTAGCTAATAATGACCATACGTGTGGTGGGCATCTCTGTACCTCCCCACCCAGCCCACGATAACCCCCTTAACTTCCTCTTGCATCCACGTCACACAAAACAGCCCTGAACCCTTGGCCACAGGAGGCTGGACTGGGGAGACAAGCGGACCACACTGGACCATCAGTTCCTCTGCCCTCTGAACTGAGAATTGAAATCTCGTGACAGAGAGTTAATCTGTCCCCAGGGTGCTTGGGAATGTGGGCCAGGCACCTTCTGTCTTCCAGGTGAACCTGAAAAGTAGAGGAAGCCTGTCTGTGGGAAAAGAGAAAGATGAAGCCAGAATCAGAGAGAGAGGGAGGGAGGCTATGGCCCCTTCCCAAGGCCCAGTTGCATATTCCCAGTGTCTTTAAAGGATGTCCCCTATCCTAGCTTAAGGTCTCTCATGTAGGCTCCTCTTGCCAGCAATCAAAACTACTCCAATGAATAAGGTGATTGTATGCTAGGGATTGTTTCATGTACTTTAAAGACATTTTTTAACTTTAATCCATACAATCATGCAAGGTAGATATTATTTCTGTTTTCAGATGAAGGAAGTAGAGGCTGCTGGCTGCTCATAGGCAGGCGTTGAGGTTGTGTGATCAGTTTAGGTAAAAGGCCGTGGGCCAAGGTTTCATTCGTTGTGAGCCTCCTGTCTGCCTCCAACCCAGACACCAAGAGTGTCCAGCATGGAGTCGAGGTCCCTTAGGGGTTGCTCGTCCGTTGTGGGTGGGGGCAGTGGGCTGGTGGGAGGTGGAGCTTGTGGTTCCCATTCCCAGCAGGAGTGGCTTCTCAGCCCGTGCATGGCACTGGCAGGAGGGGGAACCCCGCAGCTGGGGAGCTGTGTGTGCCCACTGGTGAGGTCGGGGCTCTGGGTGCTGCTGAGGGTCTGCACTTGCCCGGAGATTATCACAGCCCCAGGGAGTGTGACGTTCAATAGTGAATGAAAAAACAGCATGACAGGCTGAGAGAGCAACCACGGAAGAAAAAAAAAGTTTCACACTTCAGTATGTTTAAAGGCACTTTCTTCCTCCTTATAGATAAGGAGCCCTGGAGTTTCATTTTCTCATGGGCCCCAAAAAATATGTAGTTGGCTCTGATTTGGTTAAATTAATTTTCATAGTAAATCATGAACTGAGACTATTCCTTGTTTCCTGATATTTGTGTTTTAAAAGATTTTTATATTTTAAAGAATTAAGGCTAATAGAGAGGGATGAATATAGGCATACCTCAGAAATTGCAGATTCGGGTCTAGACCACAACAATAAAGCCAATGCTGCAATTGAATTTTGAAAGTCACTTGAATTTTTTTGGTTTTCCAGTGCATAGAAAAGTCATGTTTACACCATATTGTGTTCTGTTGAATTTGTAATAGCATTACGTCTGAAAAAGCAATGTGTATTTCTTAATTTAAAATACTTTATTACTAAAAAAAATGCTAAAACTCATCTGAACCTTCAGTGAGTTGTAATCTGTTTGCTGGGGGAGGGTCCTGCTGCCTCCATGTTGGTGGCTGCTGGCTGATCGGGGTGGTGGTTGCTGAAGGTTGGGGTGGCTGTGGTAATTTATAAGAAACAAGACAAAAAGGAGGTTTGTCACATCACTGGACTCTTACTCTCACAAAAAGATTTCTCTGTAGCACGCGGTGCTGTTTGATAGCAATTTACCCATAGTAGAACGTCTTTCAAAATTAAAGTCGGTCCTCTCAAACCCTGTCACTGGTTTATCAATTAAGTTTATGTAATAATCTAAATCTTTTGTTGTCATTTCAATGATGTTCACAACATCCTGACCCGGAGTAGTTTCCATCACAAGGAACCACTTTCTTTGCTCATCCATAAGGAGCAACTCCTCATCCATTCGAGTTTTATCACGAGATTGAAACAATTAAGTCACATCTTCAGACCCTACTTCTAATTCTACTAATCTTATTATTTCCACCACATCTGCAGTTATTTTCTCCACTGAATCTTGAACTCATCAAAGTGAGCCATGAGGGTTGGAATCAAATCTTTCTAATTCCTTTTGATGCTGCTATTTTGACCTTCTCCCATGAATCATAAATATACTTAATGGCATATAGAATGGTGAAGGTTTTCAATTTACTTTGCCAAGATCTGTCAAAGGAATCACTCTCTATGGCAGCTATAGGCTTACAAAATGTATGTCTTAAATCATAAGACTTAAAAGTCCAAATTACACTGTGATCTATGGGCTACAGAATGGATGTTGTGTTAGCAGTCATGAAAACAATATTCATCTCCTTGTACATCTCCATCAGAGCTCTTGGATGACAACATGAATTGTCAATGAGAAGTAATATTTTGAAAAAAATCTTTTTTTCTGAGCAGTAGGTCTCAACAGTGGGCTTAAAATGTTCAGTAAATCATGCTATAAACAGAAGTGCTGTCATCCAGGCTTTGTTGTTCCATTTCTAGAGTGCAGACAGAGTAGATTTAGCATAATTCTTATGGACCCTAGGATTTTTAAAATTGTCAATGAGCATTGGCTTCAGCTTAAAGTTACCAGCTGCATTAGTCCCTAATGAGAGTCAGTTTTTTGAATCTTTGAAGCCAGACATTGACTTCTTCTTTCTAGCTATGAAAGTCGTAAATGACACCTTCTTTCAATAGAGGACTATTTCATCTACATCAAAATCTGTTGTTTACTGTAGCCACCTTCACCAATTATTTTAGCTAGGTCATTTTGATAACTTGAGCTGCTTCTTCATCAGCACTTGCTGCTTCCCTTGCACTTTTATGTTATGGAGGTAACTTCTTTCCTTAAATCTCATGAACCTCCCTCTGCTAGCTTCCAGCTTTTCTTCTACAGCTTCCTTACCTCTCTCAGCATTCACAGAATTAAAGAGAGTTAGGGACTTACTGTGCATTAGGCTTTGGCTTAAGGGAATATTGTGGCTGGTTTGGTCTTTTATCCAGATAACTAAAACTTTCTCCGAATCAGCAATGAGGCTGTTTCACTTTCTTGTCATTCATGAGTTCACTGGAGTAGCATTTTTCATTCCCTTCAAGAGTTTTTTCTTTGAATTCACAACTTGGCTAACTATTTGTGCAAGAGGCCTAGCTTTCAGCCTATCTCAGCTTATGGCATGTCTTCCTAACTAAGCTTAATTATTTTTAGTTTTGATTTAAAGTGAGAGACGTGTAACTCTTCCTTTTACTTGAACACTTAGAGGCCCATATTAGAGTTATTAATTGGCCTAATTTGAATATTCTTATTTCTCAGGGAACAAGGAGGCCTGAGGAGAAGGAGAGAGATGGGGAGTGGCCAATTGATGGAGTAGTCAGAGTGCATAAAACATTTATTAATTAAGTTTGCTATCTTATATGGACATGGTTCATGGCACCCCAAAATAATAACAATAGTAACATCAAAGATCACTGATCACATATCACCATAATAGATATAAAAACAATGAAAAAATTTGAAATATTGTGAGAATTACCAAAATATGGCTCAGAGACATGAAGTGAACATATGATGTTGGAAAAATAACATCAGTAGACTTGCTTGACACAGGGTTTCCACGGATCTTCAATTTGTAAAAAAACACAACATCTGTGAAGCACAGTAAAGTGAACAGAAATCAAATGATGTATGCCTGTACTAATAAACATCAACTGTGTGATCCTTGTTTAATAAATAGGCATTTTTTTCTTTTTTGTCATCAAAGTTAAGTTGGTATCAGTTTTAAATAACTTGTTGTAACTATAGAATTTTTTTTGTAAGCCTTCTGGTAACTACAAAGCAAAATCTGTAAAAGATAACACTAAAAATAAAAAGCAGTAAATTATAGTACCAGAGAAAATCACTTAATCACAAAAGAAGACAGTAAGGAAGAAAGGAAGAGAGAAGTTACAAAACAAATAGAATATAAGTAACAAAATGGCAATTGTAAGTCCTTACCTATCGATAATAACATTAAATTTAAATGGATTAAATTCTCCAATAAAAAACAGAATGGCTGAAGAGATTAGAATACAAGACCCAACTATGTGCTGCCTATAAGAAACTCACTTCACCTATAAGAAACACATAGACTGAAAGTGAAGAGATGAAAAAAGGTATTCCATGCAAACAGAAACCAAAAAAGAACAGAGGTATCTATACATATATCAAATAAAATAGACTTTAAGACAAAAACTGTAAAAAGATGCAAAGAAGATCATTATATAATGATAAAGGGGTCAATTTAGCAAGAGGATATAACAATAGTAAATATATACACACCCAACATGGGTGTGCCCTCATATGTAAAGCAACTGTTTATAAATCTAAAGGGAGAGATAGAACGTAATACAACAATAGCAAGAGACTTCAATACCCCATTTTCAGCAATGGACAGATCATCCAGGCAGAAAATATATAAAGAAACAGCAGACTTAAACTATAGTCTGGACTAAATGGACCCAAAGAGCATTTACAGAACATTTCATTTATCTGCTGCAGAATAAACATTCTTCTCGTCACCACGTAGAATGTTCTCCAGGATAGACCATGTGTTAGGCCACAAAAGAAGTCTCAAGAAATTTCAAAAAGTCAAAATCATATCAAGTAGCTTTTCTTGAACGCAATGGAATAAAACTAGAAATCAATAAGAACAGGAAATTTGGAAGTTATAAACATATAAATTAAAGAACATGCTGTTGAATGCCCCTCTGGTACAGAGTGTTGCGTATTGTTAATGGATTGAATGTTTTTTCAAGTTGGGAGATGAAAGACATGAAATGTAGGTGTCAGTTTTTTCCCAATCAATGTATGTTAAGCAGTTGATACGTGTGTGCTGCAGTGCGTCAATTACCATGAGACACTCTCACAGTGAGCCTGCTGACTACGTGCCTGACCGGGGTCTCGTCCTGCCTTCCTTCCAGTTTTACGGGAGCCCTATACAGTCCGTGTGGAGGACCAGAAAACCATGAGAGGCAATGTCGCGGTCTTCAAGTGCATTATCCCCTCCTCGGTGGAGGCGTACATCACTGTCGTCTCATGGGAGAAAGACACTGTTTCACTTGTCTCAGGTAGGCTTTGCGTCTCCGGGTTGCAGGTGCTGGGCTTACCTCCTGAAAAGGTGATCTCAGAGATGGAACTGGGTTTCCATTTCTGTGTTCATTGTCATTAAGAATTAGTATCCTTCAGGTTGATGCTGTTTTGTAAATAAACTTGATATAAGGATTTTATGTTGGTTTATGATGGCTTGATTCAGATATTCTTGGCGAATGGATTGCTGGGTAGATATTAGTTACTCCCACAATAAGCATAGCCATTATGTTAACTTTTATGAGGAAACTGTGGTTTTATTTCAGCTTCTAAAAACAAAGTAGTAGTATTGTGCGTCTGTGAGACCTCAGTGATACAAGCATGACTGATATTCTGAAACCAAAACCTGGAGAATGGGAGCCCTGATTCCATGCTCTTTTAGCCCTTTCAAATGTCCTTAAGAGATATACTGTATCTCTGACTTCTTTCTTGAAAATTCTATGAAGAATATATATTCAGCACTGAAATATATATTTGCATATGAGTATGTCTTAGCTTATATTTGGTGTCCAGAAAAGACAAAATTTAAATTTAGCCTCTAAGAAATGGCGGCTCTTTATTTCTAATGGTATTGATATTTAAGTTGATTTCTCGCTCTGCACTATTCACCTGGAAAGGCCACCGTCAGCGTGATGCTTGGTTTTGCTGTTTTATACGTCCTTGGATAATGACTGTTGGCATATCTGAAAAGCTGTTGGATGCTTTTGGAAAAGAATGGTGATGAACATAGTCTGTGTTGTAATGTGGATTAGAAATAGTTGCTTTTCTTTTTGTGTCTTTATGTACTCTTGTGTGAGCATGGACACACACACAACATGCATTTTAATGTAATTCTTGACTAAGCAACCTTTTATCAATTTATGGAGAGAAGAATCTGGAACCAAATGTTCATGGTGACATACTGATTTTGTTTTTCAGCTTATTGATTAGCTAGAGAGTATAGCTTACTGTACATCAAAGACTAGAAGCCAATTTAAAAGATCCAAATCAAAAGTGAAATATTTGTCATTAAAGACATTAAAGGAATCTAGAATGTAGTGGAAGTTTTTAGGTTTTTTTTCTTAATATTGTCTTTACAGTGAATTCAAAACTCCTCATGCTTCAATGAACAATAAATTCCTTGCTGTTACGCTGATTAATCTTCATAACTTGATAACTTAGGGTATTGAAAAATACTAAGCTTAAGAACCGAAATATGATTGTAACAATCACAATAGAGATTTACCTGTACACATTTATTTGCTAAATTTCAAAATTTCGTGATCTTAATCTTCTTTCTTTAGGGATCATTTTGGTTTTCTTAATGACAGGTGGAGAGATGAGATAACAATCATCTGGCTAAGCTCAGAATCAGAGAGGAACGACCCTTAAATCCATATAGTGAGGGTGTGTGGATTGAGGGAGGGGGCGAATTTGGGGCTCTATTTTCAATCTCTGAGACTCAAGAGCCCAAGCTCAAGAGGCTCCACCATCTTATAAAATTGCCATCCAAATTTATAGCCTACGGGCTGCTCTGGCAGAGAAAGAGAGCACAGGAGAATTATAAGCTGCCTCTTAGTGCTTCGACTTGGAGCTGACATGTCATTTCTGTTCATCTTTAATTGGCCAAAGCAAGTCCCTTGGCCATGTGTGACGTCGGTGGGGCATGTGCGTGAAAGGAGAGAAGAACTGAAAACTTGGGTGGGAAATAGAAATATCTACCAGGAGGTTTTATGTATCTGTGTGTGTCTATCGATCTGACATAAGATGTGTGTTCTGCTGTTTCCTAGACATCTTTAGTTAGTGATTGACCCAAATGCAAGTTTCACCTTTTTGCAATCTATGTGACTAGACTTTATTTTCCTTTCAACATGAATTTTATTAAATAAAAAAAGAAATTTTATATCTGGTAAGTAGGGAGGATGCTAGCATGCAGAATATGGAATTTGTGTCTCACTGGTAGGGAACCATTAGCTCCCACATCCTTGCTTTAATCATGCATTGGAGCTTCATCTTTCGATAACATCTTAAAAGCCACCACATGTACTGTGGATAAACACGTGGCTTCTCTTTCTTTGCAATGACATCTAGAAAACAAATGTAGCACAAGTGTTTATGTTATTGAGGAATACATTAATGACAAGCTTTTATTTGTTGGTAAGTAAGCCAGAGAGAGAGAGAAAGAGAAAGAGAGATTGAGATTTCATACTCAGGTAGTGCAACCTGAGTCTATTAAAGCTACAATTAAAAATGACCTTGTAAATGACAACAGGGCCCCAAATCAGTGTTATGATCTGCAAGCAGAAAGTGTGGAAACTAAGCCTTTTGACATGATTTGCTACTGCTCACTGCCACGGTTGGTCCCTGCTCCAGGCGCCTGAGCTCCACCCATCAAAACTGCCAGGGAGGGAGGTCAAGAAGTCACTGGAGGTGACAAATAATCAAAAACATTACATTGGGGATCTTAATAAATAAACTAGTTTCATATGGTTTAGGTGGAGAAGGATTATATTTCTCTTTGGCGGCCAGGACTGGGCACAGATAAGGATGGAGGTCAGCCGTCCTCGACCATCTGTGTGGGAGGGGTGTGTGTGTGTGTGTGTGTGTGGCTGAGGGGAGGAACCTGGGACCTCCCTTCTCCACTCTTGCTGGAGGGATTGAGCTGCTGAAGGGAAGCGCTGGAGATTCTTGGCTTCAGCGGATGCACAGCACAGCGGCCTCAGGAATAGGGGAGATTTTTCTGAATTAGCACTGAGCTCCAGGAAAGACGTCCTGACTGCTGTGGGCACAGCAGATGATCTGGAAGAGATAAATTTGTCTCTGCTTTGCAAATAAACCGATAGCCTCTGTGTCTCCTGTTGAGCTAGTTTAGAGTTATTCCTTAGTGTGGTCATCACTCAGCTCCCTCTTCCTGGATTACGGAAGACATCTCTGCCTGCTTGAACCTGGCTGGGAAGTTTGTCCCAGGAAACATTCCGACTCTAGACAGATCGCTTCCTTTAGTTGCGAATTCTCCCTGTGGAGAAGAGCTATTAACTAATTCAGCCATGAAAACAAGCCTGTGTAGGGATGCTACCACAGGGAGCGGAGAGCCGGTGTTGGGTGCAGGGGAGCGGGGAGCTGATGGCAGGCGGAGCCAGTTAACAGGCTGCGGCCTGCATGGTGCCCACAGGGGCGAGGTGGGAAGCTGGCTGCTCAGAGGTGGCCGGGCTTCCCGCCCCCCGCGCCCCCCAATACTGGGGTGCTCAGCTTGGAGGGCTGGGAGGACCCTCGGGGACGGCCAGAGCAGCAAAGGCCTGCTTCGAATGGGTGAGCGGGGTCTCTAGGCCAGGGACGCTGGGAATCTAGGCTACGGGAAATGGATGTTTGTCTTCTACAGATTCTTTTTCAGGGAAAAACAAAATTAAAAATTTCAGTGTTTTCCTATAAAAATAAACAAATGGTTTTTATTAGCATGTCTTACTAATTTTTGTCCTTTATCTTGGTTGAGAAAATGAATGACTGGGTTGTAGCCTTGCAAGGGTGAGAAGCACCAGGGCAGTGTCTGTGCGGGCTCCACCGTGAGCCCGGAGCACCCGGTGGTGGTGGTGGCTTCCGTGAGCGTGTCACCGTCAGATCACGCACTCATTTCTTCCCAGACGGCGCTTCCGTCTGCCTGAATGTAGACTCAGGAATCAAGTTGTGCGTCTTCATCATATGAGGTCACGAGGTTACCAGTATAAAGGACGTAAATGAGCTCATTTATTTTCGGTGATCTTTGAAAAAGTACTCCAACGGGCTGAAAGCAGGAACCCCATAGTTCCCCCAAAGGCAGAAAAGGTTCGCAGCGTCTGATGCTCCTTTGCTGCCTGCCTGGGCTCTTCCCACGCCGTTAACACTCACCCTCAGACTCTGCTGCGAGGGTGGCGGGTAAACCTGCAGAGAGAAAACGTCAGGGGACGGCTCCACCCTGCCCCGGAACGTGCCCCATTACTGTGATGGATCCTGACCTATTGTCTTCTCACCTCACTAGAACGAGCAGGAAAGAACAAGAGCCAAGATGTTTATGTGCATTTTTTACACATCCTTATCCCTTCTCTTGCCTTAAGCCACGATGAAAGCTTTTAAAATATCAGAATATTAACGTAGCCCAGTAAAGCACAGTAACTTGGGCAGCAGCATGCTTTGGGGCGATTGCTGATGTTGAGATACGCGAGGCCCGTCCCGGAGAAGAACAATGACGCCAGCTGCATCTCTGGGTTTCCCGTGACAACCCGGTTGTGAATTTCTTCCCGATTAGGGAGGCCGCAATGAGAGAGCCCGGCGTTCTGTTTCTGTTTCTTCTGATAAAATTGTGAGAATCTCACCAGGGGTTTAGCTACATTAACATCAAAGACACAGCCCAAGGGTAACCAGATTTGGAAAATGGAAAAAGCAAATATTTTACTATTCCCAGAGAAACTGCCTCCCGTTTAGCAGCAGCCCAATTTTCTGGTATGGTATTTCCTACCTTAGCACCTCTATGAGTGATGACTCAGGGAGGATTTTCTCTCTCAGGATCAGTGAATGATCCAGGTCCGAGGATGATTATCTTCTTCCTGTGTTTTGAGTAACAGTGAACAATTTTCACCCATGTTAAATATCAAAGGACATAAGCCTGGCACTTTACATGAAGCATTTGACGTAGTTCTTGGGGGCTATAACTGTGTCTGGGCGCCCTAGATAACACGGGACCTGGGCTTTAAGAAGCAACCCCTGCCCAGAACCCCGCAGAGGTGGCCTCTGCCCTTCAGGAGCTGGGCAGGGGATTCCTGTGCTGTCACCATTGGTGTGTTGCTGCTGTGCAGACATCTCAGCAAAGCACCCGCGACACACAGATGATTTTGCCTGGGGAAGGAGGGAAGGTTTCAGAAAAGACGTGGTTATTTAAGAAAATTTTTGTTCGCATTTTAGAGAGGGGAAAACAATTAAATTATAGATATAGTCAACCAAATCAGGCAAGGTTTTCCTTAAGCATGTTTCGACAAACCTGAACTAAGACTGGACTGGATGCGACCTGTTCTCATTGGAAGATGAAAAGCACAGTTTTGGGGGGCATGAGGGGATGCTGTGGGGGTGTCAGCACGTGTGTGGTCTGTGACCGTAGAAGTTAACCTTCCCTTTTTCTAAGGCACTTCCGTTTTCATTTTACTGCTAGTCGCTGAGCATTTTCTGCTACTTAGCCGTTATGTTGCCAGATTGCTGAGACCCAGGGCTGCCCTCGAAGAGCTTGTAAGGAAAAGGAGTGAGACCAACACTGAAATGATGGAAAGAACAAACCCAGACTCATCCGATAGCCTTGTCTTGGATTTTAAAAGGGCCAGGTAGCTGCAGAATTAAGGAAGCATTTCTTCAACATTCACTAAATAGAAATGTGTAGGACCACATGAAAACGTTAACAGGAACATTTTTCTTTTTTTTTTTTTTTATTTCAGAGTATTATGAGGGTACAAACATTTTGGTTACACTTTATGTTTTTGCCTCACCCAAGCGAGGGTTGGAGGCATGCCCTTTCCGCCTACAATGCTCCCCGCGTCCTTTAGTTGCGGGTTTACCTGCCCCCTGCCCCAGCCAAATCCCCCTAATCCCTGGAGAGTATTACTGCCATATGATCACCCTAGTGTTGATCAGTTAGTACCAATTTGATGGTGAGTACAAGTGGAGCCCATTCTCTGGCTCTTGTGGTGCCTCACTTTGGATAATGGGCTTAAGTTTAATACAGGAAAGTATAAGAGGTTCTAGATCACTGCCATTTCTTATGATTGAGTAATATTCCATTGTATACATATACCAAATTTTCATAATCCACTCATGGATTGACTGGCACTTGGGTTGTTTCCACATCCTTACAATAGTGAATTGTGCCGCCATAAACATTCGGGTGCAAATGTCTTTATCATAGAATGTTTTGTGCTCTTTTGGGTAGATGCCTAATAGTGCTATTACTGGATCGAATGGTATTTCTATTTTTAGCTCTCTAAGGTATCTCCAAATTCTTTTCCACAGAGGTTGCACTAATTTGCAGTCCCACCAGCTGTGTAAGAGTGTTCCTGTCTCTCCACATCCTCGCCAGCATTTGTCATTTTGGGATTTTTTGATAGAGACCAATCTCACTGGGGTTAGGTGATATCTCATTGTAGTTTTGATTTGCATTTCTCTAATGATTAGAGATGTTGAGCGTTTTTTTTATATGTTTGCTGGCCATTATTCTGTCTTCTTTTGAAAAGTTTCTGTTCATTTCCTTTGTCCATTTGTTGTTGGGGTTGTTTGATTTTTTTCTTGTTGATTTTTTTTGAGTTCTAGATAGATTCTGGTTATCAGCCCTTTATCAGATGTGTAGAGAGCAAACATTTTCTCCCATTTTGTGGGCTGTCTATTTTCTCTAATGATAGTTTCCTTGGCAGTGCGGAAGCTTTTTAATTTGATCAGATCCTATTTATTTATTTTTGTTGCTGCCGTGATTGCTTTGGGGTTCTTCTTCAAGAATAACAGGAACATTTTTCTATTCATTATCACCTATGTTTCTTGTATCGTCATCTAATCTTTTATTTATATTGATTTTTAGTGACTAGTAACCTCATTTCAAACACCAGAAATTATTCTTAGCAAAGGAGGTCTACACCACACTGAAATTGGAAAGGTGGAGAGACATAGCATTTTTTTGCCATGCTGTATTTTTGAGAGTGAGGTAACAGAAATATATTCCACATGGAAGTTTACAGGAAAAGAGGGTCCTGGTCTTTTTCTTTTTCAAATCATCAGTTATGCTATAATTTTGCCATTTAAGTCTATTGCTCACTAAGTTTTTACATGTCACTGCACGGCCACCTGAAAGTAATTAAAGAGTGGCTGTTTCCAGCTCTGGAGGAGGCTCCGTGTCACACTGAGGGTGGGGACCTGTGAGATGTGGCGTGGCCCAGAGCAGCCCAGCGCAAGCTCTGCGGGGCCTCCGCCTTCAGAGGGACACCTCCCCATTCTTAAAATGGGAAACTGTACACTGCGGTTGATAGCCCCAAACAGAAACACGTTTTTGGCTGTGAAACAACTGAAACTGCTAGATAGACACACAGAGATAGGTATGTCAATATAATATTTTTTTCTTTGAAAGAGAAATCAAGAAAGGAAAGTGTGGTAGCAAATTTAGCCCAGGGGATCTCAGGAGTGGTGTCCGTGTATGTGTTGTATGTGCATGTGCAGTGCATGTGTGATGTGTGCATTGCCTGTGTGTGCATCTCCATGTATGTGTGTGCTGTTTGGTATAGTGCCTGTGTGTGCTGCAGGCATGTGTGTGTGGTATGTGTGTGATGTTTGGTGTGGTGTGTGTTTGATGTGTGTGTGTGTAAAACGCCATGTGCTATGAAGGTATTGGATTATTAAGTTGGGCTAAAACACCCCTTGATTTCCTGCTCTAAGTATTCCCTGGAGAATATGACAGTTGATCGCAGCTCTGACACAGATTAGCTGGGTGACCCAGGGAAAGGTGGCTCTCTCTTTCTCTCTCTTTTCTTCACCTTTGCTCTCTCATATGGACAAATAATGGTTTCACTGGTTCACTGTCACAATAAAATGGCAGGACACTAAAATTCCAATTTGAATATTCCATCTCTCAAGCCACCTACTGTCCAGGCTATTTTTCGCCTTCTTAGATTTAACCTCACAGACTGTTTGATGCATGTGTCCAGGGTTCCCAAGACCACCGCAAGGTCTGCTTTGCTGCAAAGACTCAGCATCGAGTTGCATCTACAGCTGTGCTTTATTCCAGGGGGAGGACATGGGGCAAAAGCAGCAAAGGGACAAGGCAGAGGAGGTGACGTTCAGAGGAAAACAGGCGCAAGCCCCCAAGGGTCTTCTCCCTGTGGAATCCCACAGGATGCACTAATTCCCCTGCAATGAGTTGTGACAGGCGATGTGACGTTGTCTGCCAGGGGAGCCCATGGAGACTGTGTCCAAGGATCTCACTGGGGGCTGGTCCTGTCGGCACACTCTTCCTGGCACGTACCTTAGTTGCAGACTCCCGGAGGAAAGCAGATGCTCAGCATGAACCGTGTCATGTATACAGTTCGGGCACCGTGAGCCACCCTTGTCAGTGAGGACAGTGGGGACCCTTCCCAAATCCCAGTTAGCAGACAGGGGTAACCTTGCATGCAGGCTTTCATAAGGACAGCAGTCGCAGACCTACTGTGTTAACTCTTTCCGGTACAACGCAACTTCTTTGATGATGGTGGCTCATTATTTTTTTCATGCATTCAACAGTCAGTTTTTGAATATGCCCATCAGCAAATGTTAGAGAAAGCAAGTGAGTAAGATAATGTGTACTTTAAGAGCTTTGCTGCCTAGTATCCAAATATTTCCAGCCTTGAGAATGAGCCCACCCCAAATTACTTAATGTCCCCAAACACATCGACTCATTCTTTCCTTGCTCCACCTAAATGTAAATGTGGTTCATTTTGCGTCTGGCTACGAGGCTTCTTCTGCCTTTCTCCTCACTCCCCGCAATGTCTGCTCCTTTCTGCGCACAGGAAACAGATGGCCAGCAAAGCCAACCAGATATAATTTGGGCCCAAGCATATTCTCCGGTCTCTTGTTCATCTGTGAGTGTTTATTTCGGAAAGTTGAAGAGAATAACAGGATCTTTCATAAATATTGGGTAGTGATAACAATAACGCATTTGACATTATTATTATCAATAAGCTAAAATCATATGTCAGAAGTCAAGATTTGCCTAGGCAGTGGTGCCCTAGTATAAGAAAACAAGATTCAAGATTTAGAAATATAATTTTTGACTCATAATAGCTTATTAGCTACTCAGGAGGTGAGTGTGAAGTCAACGTATTGTCAAGCAAGAGATAACTGTGGATTGTACAGGCTTCTGGCTCTGCTTCCTTCGCGCTGGGCTGGCCAGGTGGAGGGAAGTCCCCCCAGCAGGTGACTTGGCAGAAGGTCACCAGGCAGAGCCACCGTGGCCATCAGCCCTTGGTGGCTTTACTTCTGGGCAGATGGGACAGGACAGTCAAGTCTCGCAGCCTGGACCTCCCCCCTCCTCAGTGGCCGCCTCCCCGTGGACTGCCCCAGTCCAGGCAGCCACCGCCGTTTCCCTTCCCCTCCTCCGCCCACTGAGCGTGACTGGAGCTCAGTGCACCGAGCATCTGTGACATTTAGTTGTAACTGGCTCTTCGCCTTTGGTCCGGATCTTCCGGTGTTTTCTGTTGACCTGTTCTGTGTCGCTGAAGGTGTCTTTCCCAAGCCTTCCCTCAGAGTCCTTAAGCTCTTCATTCTCAGCCCCCCTGGATCCACCGTCCAGTATTCAAAAGATCACGTGCTTTTTGCTTCATGGAGTCTGAAGACCACTCTCTCCGGTGGCCCTTCCTGCCACGAACACCGTTGCACTTCATGTTTTCTCTCTCAGGAAGCGATGTCATCTTTCCTTCCAGTTTAACCTTCACCCCCGACTTTGCTGTGACCTCATTTCATCAATTGTCACCTCTGTTATCTCTGCCATCATCTTTTTAGTAATTGCTGTATTTCTTATGACACAGGTGCTCAGGTCCCCCATTTTAAAGAAACTTTTCCCTTTGCCAACTTTCTTTCTCTCTCTTTCTTTCTTTCTTTCTTTCCTTTCTTTCTTTTCTTTCTTTCTTTCTCTCTTCCTCTCTCTCTCACTCTTTCTTTCTTTTCTTTCTTCTTGAGAGAATAGTCCAACTCACTATTGTTCCTAACCCTCATCATTTGGACTCTGCCTCTCATATTCTACTGAAATTTACCACTTCAGTTTCACCCGTGACTTCCTAGTGTCAGATCTCCAAGCCGTCTCTTGGTCTGACTTCTCTCTGACTACCCTATGCAATGTATACAGTTGACCTTCCTCCTCTGTTGGTTGCTGTATTAGTCAACTCTGGCTGCCAGAACAAAATACCACACACTGGGTGGTTTGAACAACAGAAACATATTTTTGAACAGTCCTGGAGACTGGAAGTCCGAGGTCAGCGTGCCAATGTAGGGAGGCTCTGGTGAGGGCTCACTTTGTGGTGTGCAGACAGACTCCTTCTTGCCATGATCTCACACGACTCACTCTCTCATGTTTCTTCTTATAAGGACACTAATCCCATCAGACTAGGGCCCCATCTTTATGACCTCATGTAAACTTTCTTACCTTTTACTCTAAATCCAGTCACATTGCAGGTTAGGGCTTAAACATATGAATTTTCAGGGGACACAAGACGGTTCATAGTAGTTGCCCTTTTTTGATTTATGCAAAACTACACTGGCCTGGTTGACCTTCTTTCTGATTATTTCTGTGCTATCTCTTTCCTTGACTTTACATCTTTTCTTCCCCACTCAGCAATGTAACTTGGCCTCACAACCCAACTCCAGCCACTTTCTCTGCTGGTCATTTTTATCTGTCTCCCAGGTCTTCATCCATCACTTCTACATAGGTGATCCCAACTTTGGACCTGCCTTCTCTCCTGGACCTGCTTATTCACCATACCTGGGCCCCTCTGGCCACTTCGGACAGAGCACAGCTAACACAGAAGCCAACAGTCCCACAGCCACAAATGAATTTCCCTTTGCTTTACTCATTTTTTTAGATGGTGACTGTGTTACTTTCCTAGGACTACCAAAAAATAGCACAAACTGGGTGTTTTCAAATAGTAGAAATTTATATTCTCACAGTTCTAAAGGCCAGAAGTCCACAATCATGGTGTCTTCAGGGACACGCTGCCTCTGAAGGCTCTAGGGAAAATCTGTCTCATGGCTCTGCCCAGCGTCTGGGGTCGCCTGCAGCCTTGGGCGTTCCTGGGTTTGTGGAAATGTCAGTGCGGTCTCTGCTTCCATGATCACACGGCCTCTCCCTGTGTGTGTGCGTCTCATCTCGTCTCATAAAGACGCCAGTCATATTGGATTAGGGGCCCACCCTATTTCAGTATGGCCTCCTCTTACCTGATTACATCTACAATGACCTTATCTCCAAATAAGGTCACATTTTGACGTTCCAGAAAAGACACTTTTAGGGGAAGCTCTCCAACCCTCTGTAGTGACAAATCCTTCCCATTCTTTTTGACCCTCTCTCACACATATTCTGTATCTTTCCATCTCCTGCTTGACACGTAGTAGACAGCCAATAAATGTTTATTCAATAAACATTTAAATAAAAAAACTTAAAGGAAGGAAAGAAAAGCAGAAAGCCTCACTGGTGTGGGAAGTCCTCGTGCTGGCCCTATAGCCCTGTCCCTGCTGGCATTAGAAGTCCGGTTGGCAGCTGCACCGTCAGCTGCCTCTCCCCCAGCTGTGAGCAGTCTGCCCTTGTGTCCAACTGGGCTGAGGGCCAGCATAGGGACCGGATCGAGATGGCCCAGGGCCAGGGCACCAGGGACAGCAGACAAGTTGCTTGATCGGCATTTTCAGATCGTCTGCATGTAAACTTGCATTCTGCATCTAAATTCTGTATCTGCTGAACTCCGTGTTTCATTGCTCCCCTAGCCAAATGTTCTGGGTTATGCCGAAGCATTATAATGCGACATAAGACAGCTGATGACACAATGATAACTCACACTTTGGACAAATTCTACTACATCTGGGTGTGGCAATGCCAGAATCCTGTGCTTCCTCCCTCCAAAGGAAAAGAGGGAAATTTGCTAATGGAATAATGAATGATAAATTTCCCAAATGATTAGTGGTCTGAAAACTTACATGAAGTGAAAAATTTTTCTTAAAATGTACCCCAAATTCCAAAATCAGTTCCACACTACCTGAATTTTTACTGGATAAACAATCACTTAGAGCTCAAATTTTTATAATTAAATCCTATTTGAAAAGTTGCATTAACTATCAAAGGTCCATGTGTCGGGAAATAATGAGAGTGTCCGTGGAATAATTCAGTCTGTTTAGTGTCTGGTAATGCAGTGAAAATGTCGAGCATTGCCTGTCCAGAACTGGGTTTTATAAACAATAGAAAATCTCTAGCACGTGCTGCTCTGTAATAGAGCATAGTCAAAATTTATTTGTAGAGAAGCTAATAAGCAAATATAGCAAATAAGCAAATATATGTGGGTCATATGCTCTTCTAGGGATGGTTTTAGGCTTCTTCATGTCTTTCATTTTGCCAACAGTATTATACCAGGGCTTACATTTGCAATCAGAGGGACCTGGCCTTGGGTCCCACCCTCACAGCTGTGAGACCTTTAGTAGTTAATTAGTTCTTTGTGGAATTGGCTGCAGTATTTTTATGAAGATAAAAAATGCCGTAACTGCAGTGCCAGGCCAAGAAAGGCATAATTAGCCACTTCTAGATCTCTAGGTATGCATTCCCCTGTCAAGCCTGTAGGTACATGTATGGACCCTGAAGCCGATGTCTAGCACCTGGGTCCACATTTCAGATCTAACACACACGAAGCTACCTGACCTCGGGTTAATTACGTAACCTTCTTATGCTTCAGTTTCCTCTACTGTAAAATGGAAATAATAACAATAATGACATCACAAGATGTTATAAGAATTGAATGAATTAAGATATATAAGTGCTTAGCACAGTGCTTGCCATTAGTGTTGGCTATTGTTACCACTATTGTTATTATCTTCTCTCTGTCTAAAGTGCTCCTGTTCCAGACACTGGGAGGTCAGGACGCCATGATTTCAGAACAAAGAGGCATTATTAACTTGTGTACTGTTTGTTAGGAAGTCAAAGCAAGTGTAATTCTATTTGAGAAGAGTTTCTAGAATGCAAGGTATGCTGAAGAAGTCATGGGTAAAGGATCCAAAATCCTGCAATTTCAGTATAAAAGCCTTAGGATACTAATGAACTGAGAGTCTGTAGGATTTTATTAAAACAAACAACTCTTTACCTACCTCGTTAAAATGTTTACTTTTCTTAAATAGAATTTGTATGATGTAAAAGGAACAATAAACCAGAATGAAAGGCTCTTATTTTTTGCCTTAACCATCCCGGGTAAATGAAAGTAGGTATATATTCAGGAAAGGTTAGGGCGCACATTAAAATGCTGGCAACACATTTGGATTATTGAATAGCTAACGATTACATAGCGTGTATGTGTCAGGTTATATTTAAAAACGTCACAACAATCCCATTAGCTGGCTACTGGCCTTAGCTTTGCTTTGCTGTTGAGCATACTGAGAGCTTCAGCAATTTACCTAAGGTCTTCTCCTGCAGTGCTCCTGCTCTAGAAGATAGACATTTTGTCCTTCTTAAAAAAAAAAGAAAAACAAAACAAAACAAAAAAACCTTTCTTTCATTTTCCTATGGTACATAAATTCATAAAAGCAGCTAATATTGTCAACTGTTTGACATGCCACTTATAACAGCCATAACTCTTGAAAGTAGGGACTTATTTCAGCAAGAAAATACATTTTCAAATATGTGTTTCACGCTAGACTTAACTTTCTGAATATTTGACACACGTAGGACATTTCATTGTGGTTTGAGGACAATATGCTTAATTTTTCTTGAACAATATTGTATAACTAGAGTGAAATCAAAATAGAGGAAATTGCCTAGGCCAAAAATAATTTCTTAGCTTTAATTTTTCTTGAAATCATCCCTTCCCATCAATTTCAAGGATAATATTACAGTTCTAGACACATAATAGAGGCTTAATAAGTAATTATTGAGTGAATTTTGAATAAACAACTTTTCCATCAAAATGCTGGAACTATTTCCTTTCAAATTATTCTTAATGCTTTAAGAAGAGCTTTTATGTTTCTATATTTTTCTACTATTCCAAAATACAATTGCCCGTCAGCGTCTCCTCCCAGTGCAGAGTGCCTGGGTGGGCAAATCAGAGGCAAACTGGGATTTTACAGCTGACTTCTACATGATGCTCTTCTAAGGGAAATAGAAATTCCAAATTCTCAATATTTAGTATTCTCAGAGTAGAAGCTTTCCTCTTTTATTTTCACGAAATGATTTTATTGTCATAACTCCTACAATTTTATGCTGCCGCATTTGTTAAAATGCCACATTGAGTAACAGAATGGCACAAGTGAATGGAAATCCTCAATGCCGAGAACTTTAGAGGCGTCTTATAGCGTTTCCTGATGCACTGGATCCATAGCCAAGTCACTGAGCCTGAGATGTTACTTCTCTCCTTTATCTAACAGGGTATACACATTTGGTAAACACAGAGTGTCCACTCTGCACGTATGGCTTTTGTGTGTGATTGTGTGTTCTTTCAAATAGTCATCAATGGGCTCCACCAATTTATTAATAAGATGATGGATCTAAAAATTCTAGAATTTCTGGGTGGAAGAGTATGTTTCTGACCTGGATAATTGAGCCCTGGAAAGGTCATATGGGTTGAGGGGACAGCAGGAATAACAGCTGCTTAGCCAGGAGGATCACACACAGGAGCCCAGGTGAGCATGAGAATGTCACCTGGAGCATCTTCTCATCTCTATTGCACGATCACATTTTGTGTTGAAAATTATTTTGTAGATGAAAAAAGAGCCCAGAGGTTAAAAATCACCTGACAGCGAATGGCAGAGCAGAGACTCAAACCTGGGGTTCTATTGTGTTTGTTTCTGCACCAGTGCTTGTTTCTAAAAATTTCTTCATTACTATTATATAAGCACTTACTACGGATAAGGCACTGCTTTAAAAGTTGCCATTTTTTAAATTATATGAAGGCACAGGTTTTAAAAGGGCACAGGTGAGCTAGAGACACACCAGGTATAACTTACTGGTAATCAATAGGTTTACTGTACTGAAGGAACTGCAAAGACCCATGGAGTTCTTTTAACCATTTAAAAGAAGGTCATTGAAAACTGCACTTCCCAAAATGAATCATTTTGAAAGAGACATATAATTCTGAATTTTACTTCAATATGAAATATTTAAAATACATTGCGATAACAATAATATGTCATTTGTCTGGGAATGTTTACCTGTAACTTCTGAAAAAAACGTGTATGTGTATATGGTCTCTGTCTGTTTAGGCTGCCATAACAATTTGCCGTAGACCGAGTGGCTTATTACCAAGAGAAATTTACTTCCCACACTTTTGAAGGCTGGACATTCTGAGATCAGGGTGCTGGGTAGACTCAGTGTCCTGGTTTGCACGTGGCTGTCATCTTGTTTCTGGCATGCAGAAGGGGTGAGGGGTCTCTCTGCGACCTCTTGTTACAAAGGCACTGATCCCATTCACGAGGGATTCTTACGACCTGATCACTTCCCAAAGGATCCTCCTCCAGATACCATCTCACTGGGGGTGAGATTTCAACCTAGGAGTTCTGGGAGAGGGGAAACAAATTTTCAGTTTATAACACATATGTATTTGTTTTATAGATGGCAATGTTCCTTAGATGAATGTTTCTTGACTGTTTATTTTTTGATCGGGGATGTGCCATGGAATAGTGGATCTTCAGAAAAACACACGAGCACCCAAAGCGGCATGAATCAGGCCTCTTTTGCTTCCCTTCAACCTTGTCACCATCAGCACCTCAGCCCCATGCCCGCTTGCCCTAAGCCACATCAACCAGGATTCCTGCCAACTTAAAACCTCTGGTATTGGGTAGCGTCTTCCCCTTTTTTGACTAAATTGCATATTGAAATCCTCAGCCACTCTTTTTTTCCCTGATCTCTTACTTGTCCTGGCTTCCTCCCTCCTTTCCTGCATGCCTTTTGTTTTCCTCCCTCCCTGCCCATTGCATTGTACCAGCGTCTCTCACTCACATTGTTCTTGTACCAGGAAAAGTAAAGGGTTTTTACGAAAAGCCTCATCCAGTCATTTTCAAACTATAGATGATATTAGGAGAGAAAGGCCATACTGAGTTTCCCCTCCCCTAATTAGAGGGTGAAATTTTTAGTTCTCAGCATTGTTATCTGAATTGAAACCCTATCATTGAAAAAGCCAAAGAACTTGAAATTGAGGAGGGCTGCTTCCCAAAAGGGAAGGCAGCCAGGCTGGGTCCAAAGGACGCGCCGCCCCGGTGCACGTGATGATGCTTCCACGGCTCCGAGTTCCAAGTGGAGGAATTTGTTCTGTACGATATTATTTTAGGACTCGAGATTTGTAAAACATGGTCTGTATTAACAAATCCTTACTAGGAATGATGAAATGTTGAAGAAAAGTGTATCTCAGCCTTGCAGGTAATGTTTAAATGCTCCACAAAGATTTGTTCAAGGCCCATACACTCTGCGTCGTTATTTTCTGTGTCAGTCGACGTCCCCATCTGTGCTCACGTTCGTGGCTTCCCTGCTGAATCTACTCCATCCCTTGCCGCTAAGTAAGAAAAAATGAGCAGATCGATGTTTCATTCACGTCCTCCTTTGCTGAATTCTGCACCATTCCGTCACCGAGCGAAGAAGACCTGGACATCCTACTGCTGACCATGGCCCCCTCGGTTCCCCAGTGAACGGTTTCCATGAAACGCTGAAGTCGATTTTAGATGCGAAACACACAGGACCTCTGGTTTCTTTGAGGCCTGGTGAGTGATTTTCTCTGGACTCTTCACGTGCTTTATTTATGGTCCTGAACACGTGAGTCCAGGTTTTTATTTTCCTGAATCTCTTGCGTGTTGTTTACTGACTTATTTGCTGATAAAAAGGTGAATACACATGTTTCTCTCTTGCTTTATCAAAATTATCAAAGTATTTGTCTTTAATTTTATATTGAGATTTTTGAAAACAAAGCTTTTATAGCTAATAAGAACACAGATAATTATTATCTTTTCAAGAAAAATGATGAAGCTGGAAAACTAATTTTGTGTGTTTAGAATACACATTAATTGCACATGTACCACTAATTAATAAATTTCATACCTGTTTGCTATTGGTGGGGAAAAATATTCATAGTTGCTTCTACTTTAAATTCTGAATCTACGATGAAGCTCTTTTTATTAATAGTGGCTATTGATTTACTAATAGTGCTTATTATAATATGTGCAATTCTCTTCTGTGTAACCCTGTGAAATAGTTACTCAGGAGAATGGGAAGGAGTATAGCCCCGTGATTTAGAATATTTCTGTTTTGAAGTTAGTTAGACGGAGGTGGCAGAGGGAGAGTCAAACATGTCACACTGTGTGTAACAGCAAGGATACTCAAGGTGACAGGAGTCCGAACCCACAAAGGTTCAGTAAAATTCTTTGTGTATGTCAGGCTGTATGCATGATGTAAAGTCCAGTTTTGTGGTAAGGTTTATTTGCTTTTTAATAACTCTCATATGTGACCAGAATTTAAAAACTGGGGGAAACATGCACAGCAATTTAGAATGCACTTTTTCCTGTGATTTAAGTTTGACTCATTTATCTTTAGTCTCAAATCCCTTCTTAAAAGAATAAGTTGGGACAGAAACTATAAATTAGGGACAGTTATTCGAACGTGGTTACAGAAGCACAGTTATTGCAGTGAAGATCCTGCAGGAGGAACCACACATCAGATGGAAATGAACAAGTAATGAGAAGAAAGGGCATGCAAAGGGGCCGTATGTATACATTTCATTTTGTGCACCCATAATTCTCTCTGATGGCTGCATGATTAATTCAAAGATTTATTGATTTTTTTTCTTCTCTGCTCTAGCCCGCTGACCTGGTTTTGTTGACAGGTTTGTGTGGATCAAACCAATCTGACAGATGAAAGTGCTACCATATTAGTCCCCATGGTCTGGAACACATATTTTACACCGTGTCCTTATCAACAGTAACTGAACACATGCGAGTCATCCATCAACACACCTTCCTGCGCTGCACCACGAAATAAATCCAGAGGTGCTGGCCTAAAACCAGAAGCAGCTGGAATGATTTGTTTTAATGAATGTGCATTGTGTATGTGTGTGTTTACGTATATATAAATGGTGGGGTGGGAGTTATGGCTCTTTTACTCTTAGTAACAAATATCAACCAAGATTTAGCCTTTTAAAAATACCTTTATGATACCTGAGATTTGCTTCATAATAATCTATGGTGGTGGGGAGGGGGCAGGATGTCGATTATTGCTGCAGTTGGGTGATGGGACAGGGAAGTTTGTTCTCCTTGTTTTTATCCTTCATGTATGTTTTAAACATTGTGTAATAAAAAGCTGTGGAAAAACACTGGTATGAAAAATCATAATATTTTTTATTTGCACCTTTAGAGTACACGGTTAAGCATGAACAATCAGCACATTGTCAAGCTAGGAACAGGCAGATTATGAATGTCATATTTTAAAAATTAATGATACATTAAGGGAAGTGTTGTTTTCCTGCTGGTTATAAGCTCTAAATTCTGGGACAAGATTAAAACCGTAAAGTAAATGGTCCTTTAAAATTATTGAATCTTCTTCAAGTTGAAAGTGTTCCTTCTGAATTAATAAGATCAGATACTGCTGACCAGCATGTTCCAGGCTGTGTCCACGGGGAGATGAAGACGATGGGGAAGGTATGTGGATTCTAGGTTCAAAAAAATTTTAGGGAATAATTTTAGGGAATAATATACTAAACAACAGCAACACAGTGCCATGCACCAGGAATCCTAAAATAATCATGGCAATTTTTATTTTTTTAACCCTTGGTTAATTTTTATTTTTATTTTATCTCCCCAGACTACCCACGATAGTCCTTAGAATACAGTTTGGAAAACACTGCTTTTGAATTTAAGGCCACTAGAGGTGATTTATATAAAAGTAGGGATTTTGTAAGCCTTGGGTTCGATGATTACGAGTTAAGTATGAGCTAGATGCATTCATAGGACCAAAAGCACTTATAAGTAGACTGAATCTGGAAATTCTCTTTTTATAGAATCTGATATATGGAGGTGCTGGGTTTCACTGGATTCTAATTCTACTTGGTACCTTTTTGGGCATCATTTTATCTTTGTGACCATAAAACTAGACACCATCACAGCCAACTCCGGAATGGCTGGGTGTGGAGTGGGAAGGAAAGATGGAAGACAGAGGAACTGGCCGCTGGTGGGTGCGGGAGAGCTGCCAAGGTCGGCGTGAGGATCCCTACGTGGGTCAGTTGGAGAGGGAGTGGGGGAGAGGAGAGGGCCAGCGTGTGAAGGGCCTTCTTGGCCAAGTCAAGGACATTAGCTTTTTTTTTTTTTAGGGATAATGGCAAACTGTAGAGTTCCGGGCTGGGGTTGATGTGGCCACTGATGCCGCGTGGAGGACAGTGGGGAGTGGAGAGCAAGTATATCGTTGGATGCATAGTTAAGAGACGCGTGGGAAATGTTTGGGGACAAAATCCAGCGTCCTTCACTGGGGCCTTTTCCTTCCCACTCCACGCCTGGCCATTCTGGAGTTGTCTGTGGTGGTGTCTTGTTTTATGGTTGTACAGATAAAAATGATACCCACAAAGGTACCAAGTAGACTTAGAATCCGACAAAACCCAGCACCTCTGTATGTTAGATTCTATACAAAAAGAATTTTCAGCTTTGCTATGTTGGGTGACAGATTGGGTGTGAGGGGGGAGAGAAAGACAGTCACCAAAGATGACTCGGGTTTTTGGGTTAAGGAATTCAGTGCATGGTGGTACCATTAATAGGTGTAGAACCTCTATTATTTAATTTTATCAATCAGAAATTGAATAGCTTTCATAATAGGCAAAGCCCGTTAGGCACTCTCTTCATGTCTTTCTGAAGCCTGCATTGCATGTGCTTTCACAAAGACATGCTACTCCTGCCCCCTGCCTTTGTTCCAGCTGTGTTATTGTTTCTGTTGCACTCTGAGCTGCATCTTACTTTAACTCTACCTCATTACGGACTTCACTACATTCTTGTTGACTGATTTCAAGTTCAAAATAAAGGAAAGAGAAAGGTTTAGGCGTTTGAAGCAAAAGGGGAGCTACAGGGGATGTCGGCTCCCCCACTCTATAAATGTTGGTGGTTGATATATCACAGTAGTTATTAGGCACTATAATTTTGCTAAATTTATTTAAGCTAAATGCAAAAACATTGAGGACACCTGCTATGAACTGAATATGCATGTCTCTCTCTAAAAGCCATATGTTGAAACCCGAACCCCAGTGCGACTGTAATTAGAGGTGGGCTGTTTAAGAAGATAATTAAGGTTAAATGAGGTTGTAGAGATGGCCCCTAACCCAACAGGACTGGTGTCCTTAGAAGAGGAGGAGACACCAGAGAGCTCACTCTTTCTGCCAAGTACAGACACAATGAGAAGGCGCTGCCTCCATGGTCAGGAGAGAGCCCTCACCCGAAACTAGACCGGCTGGAAACTTATCTTGGATATCTGACCTCCAGATCTGTGAAAAAATAAATTTCTGCTCTTTGAGCCACCCAGTCTGTGGTATTTTGCTATAGCAGCCTGAGATGACTAATACAGCACTTTTCTGCTCTTTTGTCTGAATGTGGGTTTCTGGAAAACTGCTGTCTTATATTTGCCTTACTTTCAATGTTCAATTTCCACAGAGCTTTCAAGTAGTCTAACTTTAATTCATCTTTGTAAATTTAAACTGTTTTTCTATTTTGCCCGTAGTCATCCTTTCTTTATTCATGTTAGTGTGTGAAGATATTTTTCCTTTTTTCAGACTAGTCCCTGAGCCTTTTCTTCTTTAGAAGAAATTCATTTAACCTCTTCTTATAAATTGTACAGTTTCCGAACTTTGGGTCATTTCCTTTGCTTTCTTTGATCTCTCTCTAAATATTCTTCCATTTAAGACAGTGCATAAATTTTATTCTAAAATCATGCAGTGAGGAAAATGAATTTCTGTATCTCATCAAGAAAGTAAATGTGGTCCGAGGCTACAATTGAGGCCTTTTGGAGAAACTATGTGCTTGTGTTCCTGATTAGAACAGGGATACGAATTGTGTCTTTTTGAGCTTATTTCGGGCTTTCATATCGCAGAGTAGCATTCTAAAGTTCTTCTCAACTCTGCTTTTAAATCAAAGTGCATTTTCTCATAATGGAATAGCAAGATTATTTGAGGTAGACTATTTTCTCATGTACAAGTTATGTGAAAAAATATACACTTGGCCTGTCTTCCATTTGTTTGAGCAGATCATATTCTATCTAGGAATGTTGAGTCATCTATGCAAAAGCAACTTGGAACTAATTTTTAAAAGATAAATTATTGAGATTTGTATACCTATGTTCATAGCAACATTATTCACAGTGGCCAAAAGATGGGAACAGTGCAAATATCGATCAACTGATGAATGAATAGTGCAAGTGTGGTGTTCGCATACAGTGGAATATTTTTCAGGCTTGAAAAGGAACTTAATTCTGACACATGCTACAGCAAGGACAAATCTTGAAGATACTATGCTAAGTGAAATAAACCAGTCACAAAAAGACAAATACTGTATGATTCCGCTTTATGAGATATCCAAAGTAGTCAAATTTATAGAGATAGAAACTAGAATGGTGGTTGCCAGGGGCTAGAAGGAGAGGGAAATTGGGGAATTGTTGTTTAATGAGTACGGAACGAACACTACTAAACCGTACTCTAAAAAATGGGTAGGACGTTTTTTCATATGTGTTTTGGCCATTATTCTGTCTTCTTTTGCAAAGTTTCTGTTCATCTCCTTTGCCCACTTTTTGATAGGGCTGTTCGATGTTTTCTTGCTGATTTTTCTGAGTTCTAAATAGATTCTGGTTATCAGCCCTCTGTCGGATTTGTAGCACGTGAAAATTTTCTCCCATTCTGTGGGTTGCCTGTTTGCTCTTGTGACAGTTTCTTTGGCTGTGCAGAAGCTTTTTAATTTGATCAGGTCCCATTTATTTATTTTTGTTG
>CAUYSK010043542.1:0-26070 GCA_963575035.1 Avahi laniger | reverse complement strand
CTGCAAACACTGAATTAGTGAATATTAAAACTTTGCTCCTAGGGGAAATAGAGGGCTAGCTTCCTTTGAGCCTCCGATCCCAACATTTTCATCAACTGATCAATATACAACCTTGTTTTATGTGTGTTTCTCTTTAAACGCACCTTATTTAATGCATATATCATTGATTCGTTAACATTGAAATCACAGCCAGCAGCATTATAACTCACAGCTGAGTGAAGCTTATCTAACTCATGAATTCTCTCCATAAGGCACATCACAGCCTTCTTGTGCTTAGGAACACTAGGCAGCAATTCAGCACTACACTTGGGGGTCATTTTAAACAGCAAAATCACCAAGAAAAAGCACAAAAATGTGGAAACGTGACACGAAGTATTAATAGACCATGAAAAGGTCTATTTGTTTACAGCATGAGAGCTGAAACAGGAAGGAAGAGTGTCCCTTGTTTGACCTCAGCTAGGAACGTGTGCACTGGGCAATCAAATTTTTTGCTACTCTAAGCGGGTCTGCAAATAACTGAGAAAGTGCCACAGTATTGATTTGGGGGTTACAAATAAATTTTAGTGAGTAGGCAAATTCCCAAATACAAAATCTATGAATGAGGATCAACAATGCCTTCATTTAACATTGTTAAGTACTGCAGGTCCCCTCATTATCTGGTGGAGGGGAACATATGAGATTTAAACAAATTATAGAAAATGTGGAATTTTTTTTTTTTTGCATATCCAAGAAGTAGTACTTAAGTTTTGTCTCTACTATTATTTAGAAAAATAGAATGGAAGTTCTGTGAGGGCAAGGATTTTTGTCTTTTTCATTTATGCTGTATGTGGTCAATAGCTAGAACTGCTGCACACATAGCAGATGCTCAACCAGTTGGTATTTGTTGGGTGAATCAAGGAATGAAAATCACATTCAAACCAATATACGTGGATTAAACTACTGTTGTCCCATTGGGCTATGATAGTTACAATTCCACAAGTTCTATAACTTGACATATGTGAAGGAGGGGAAAACCCCTCAAATTTCTAGCTTTGGAATGGTCTGGGGCCAGGAATTCAGAATTTAATGATAGGATTTTTCTCAGCTGAACCAAGGACAGAGAATAGATGGTATGAATCAACTCTCTGGCTGACTGGTACCTTCTAGCAGATAGGAAAATTTCTTCTGTAGGCACAGGGGAAGAAAATGTCAGTAGCTGGATGTGATTTCAGATCTTCACTGGGAAAGATGTTGATTTCATTTGGGATGTGGAAGTCCCAGATGAAGGCTGGTTACGTAATAATTGACATCTCCTCCCTGTCTCTGCTCTCAGACATGGAGTTGATTATGCTTTTTAAGTATTTTATGAATTCCATCCGGATCTCCTCAGGGTCATCCTCGAGATTCGAGTGCACCAGCTTCAGCTTGTTCAAGGGTGGTGCTTAAAAAGGAAAATAGGTTAATTAGGCCTGGAGTTTTAATGAGGGGCTCTTTGTAGCTCCCAGTGACCTGAGACTCCTAGAAGCCGATTCATTTAACTTTCTGAAGTCCACAAATAAAGTTATGTCTTGCCTGACACAACTGAACAGGGAACAGCTTCACCATACTGCCACCTGGTGATAGGATAGTGACTTTACAAACTACTTCCAGATCCTCTTTGTTCCTAAACCAGAAAGGAAAAGATTCTCTCTCACTCTCATTTTGTTTCTGAATATTTTCTGAGTTGTTTTTCAGAGTTGTTTCTGAGTTGTCACCTCTGGAATGTGTGTGTCATATGTGAATTGGAGGTTTTTCTTGAGAAAAGATGTCAGGAAAGAGTGTCCCCAACAGTACCAAGGAATGGCTAAAGTTTTTCCCACTCTTGAGTGTCTGCCTGCTTCTAAGTTGTCTGTATCCTGGCCTGGGTGTATCTTCTGACCTGGCAATTCTGATTTACATGGTGAGAAAAACAAATGTCTAGGACACAATAGGTGCTTAATAACTGCATATAGCCACTGGTTTTAAAGACATAGAAAAATATATAAGTGCCCCAAATGTTCAAGACAAAAGCAGAAAGAAATTCCAGTCTCCTTACACAAAGACAGTTTTCCTTTATCACCTCCAGAGCCTGGTTTGTGGTGTGCAATTAACAGGCACTGAGTGTCCTGTAAGAGCTGCTGCTGGACGAAGCAGGAATACCACATTTCTATTTCCTTCCGGTGGCTGGGGATGTCAGGGTTGAAGATGATCACCACTCCGTGAGCATCCTTCATCAGGGCCGGCCAGCAGGACTCGAACCTGCAAGGCAGAGAAAAAGCCAGAGGGGGCCAGGCTCAGTGGCTCATACCTATAATCCCAGCACTTTGAGAGACTGAGGTGGGAGGATTGCTCGAGGCCAGGAGTTCCTAGACCAGCCTGAGCAACATAGCGAGACCCCGTCTCTACAAAAAATGTAAAAAATTAGCCAATTAGCAAATGCCTGTAGTCCTAGCTACTTGGGAGGCTGAGGGAGGAGGATTGCTTTAGGTTGCAGTGAGCTATGATGATGCCACTGCACTCTAGCCTGGGTAACCAACCGAGACCCTTTCTCAAAAAAAAAAAAAAAAAAAAAAAGCCAGAGGAGGGAATGTTAGGTCATTCTGGTTTCTAACCGTGGACTTTAAAAAGAACATCTTAGTATTTATAATTGGTCGATGACTCCTAATTGATAAAGTTTGTAAAGCAATACATGTCATCAACTAATTTATCAAGCTCCTTATACATGCTGGGAAACATGGTAGGCCCAACCAACTCCATGGTGCCTGGTGGATAGCTGATTTGATTTTTACATCACTTGATGAAGCAGACCTTCTTTGAAGGAAACCTACTTTGTGTCCCCGCCACAGTCCCATAGTTCAAATTCACACCCAGTGCCTTTGTTGTTGCTGGTAACGTTCGGGTTCTCAAATTCCAGAATCCTAAAAATAAAAACAACAGCAGCAGCACCTGTAATTAGGAAACATCATACTGTTGAAATGCCAACAGCACCAAAAGTAGGAGGTGGGTGATAGCTGGGAACTCTTTGGAACGCAAATTTGTCAGGGCTCACCTCACTCCTTGGGTTGGGTTGTATTCAGTGATATCAGAAGACTCTGTCAGAAAGTTAGCCAAAATGGTTTTTCCACTCTGAAAATGAAAATGAATACAGGTCTTTGCTGAAGAGCAGAAATGGAAACCATAGAAGAGCCCCCCAGTAGCTGGCCTTGAACTAGTTGTGATGGAATATAGGTCATGGCATCTGAAATCAGCAGGACAGAGGGCTCTCTCTGGTTGGGACCTCACTGCCTTGCTCTAGCCTGGGGGACCCCAGCCTGGTCTGAGACCCAGGGAGTGTGGTTCTGCTGCTGAGTGACTTTACCCACACTGATTTCCCTGGCTGGCTCTCAGTCAACTTATCTGAGAACACACAAAAAAATCATTTGTGTGTGTCTCTCTCCTTACCTGCTCCTCGACACACTTTCAAGAAAACATTCTGTTACAGATGGGAAGCCACTGAGGCTCAGAGAGGGGAAAGGAGTTCTTCAAGGTCACACAGAGGATCAAGGTGAGGGTTGAGTCCTAGGTCTGGAGACTCCTGGCTCACTGTGCCACAGTCTCACAGAGAGCTATTTCTCCTTCTAGACTATGAGTAATATTATACACATTCATATTAAAAAAAAATCAACAACACAACAAAACAGCCCTCCACCCAAACCATCCATCAGTTCATCCATCCTATTCCTTCCCCAAAGCTTAAAAACTATGATCTGTTTTTCAGGACTTTTATATATATTTTCATCATTCATTTAACAAATACTACTGAATACAAAACAAGTTTTCTTCTCTCCCAAAATTATTCCTAAGATGAAAGGCAATCTCTTGTATTTGAGTCCTTATAAAAATCTAATTATGCCCCACTCTCTCAATTACTTTATTATGAACAACAACTGCTTGACTAGAATAACCTCAATCAGTGCCAATTTGGGAGGCTTGTAGATACCACTGACAGAATATGAAAAAACAGAGGGGAGTTTGGGTGCTCAACCCCATATTAGTAATTTTTCCTAAGGCTGTGTACTCACAGATTAAATATCACTTAAAAATAACACAGTAAGTGGCTATGTTGTAGAGATTGTGAATATTTATTTTTAGGATGAACAAATAAATGTCCTGAGGTTATAGGAACAACTCCTGGGGCTTGGGATACATTTCCAGGAACAAGTGTCATATGCAGATTCAAAAAGTGCTGTTTCCCAAACAACTTAGATGAGTGGAAAGATTATTAGATGAGTGGAAAGATTATTGGAAAAAGTTTCGGAAACTGTGTGAGGTGATTCAGGCATTTTAGGTATTTGCCAGTGTCTACCTCGTGGCAGGTGCTGGTGAATAAACAGGTGACATAGTGATAGTGCTGGGAGGACAAAACAGGGTAATGTGATAGAGACTTTGAAATCAGATGAAGGGGTCAAGAAGGCTGAAGAAATCAAGTTTAAACTGAGATTTGAATGACAGCAAGGCCATCCACCAGAGGAAATAGCTAGTTCAAAGGCCCTGGGGTAGAAATGGGTATAGCAGGCTAAAGGAATAGAAAGGCTGGTAAATTTGAAGAATAGTGAGGGAGGGGGAGAAATGTACATGCGGAAATATATTTTGTTGTTGAAGCTGGGTGATGGGGACCAAGAGGTCATCATTCTTTCTCCCTTTGTCTGCATTTGAGAATTTCCATAAATTTAAAAGATGATATCTATACTTGTTTTACTTTTCCTAATCTACACATATTGTTAGTTCTTGTCTATTTCTCCACATCAGTACATACAGAGTTGCCTCATTTTAATTGCTACACAGTCTTCCAAAGAATGTACCTTAGTTTACCATCCTAGATATTCTCTTACAGACGGGCTGTTTCCAACTGTTCAACATTGTACATCACTTATTGGGAACAAGGACAAGTATTTAGTTACAGTAGATTCTGAGAAATGTAATTGCTGCACTATGGTATGCACATTTTAAATTTTAATAATGTGATTTTTTAAAAAGCTGTTATCAATTTATAGTCCCACCAACAGAATCCTAGCATTCTCATCTCCCTACATTCATCCTAACACTGTGCATTATCAAACTTCAACTTTTCCCATCCAACATGATAGATGCTTGTTTTAATTTGTATTCTGCTTCTGCTTGTTTTAATTTGTATTCCTCTGGTTATGAGGTTGAGCACCTTCGCATACTTATTGGCAATTTTATTTCTTGTGTGCAGAGTCTTTGCTTGATTTGCTGCTGAATTTTCTCTTTTCTTTACTGATTTTTAAACTTTCCTTGTGTAGTCAACCTATTAGTCCTTCTTTGTAATTTATTTTGCAAATACGCCAGGCATTATGTTCGCTGTGATTTCTTTTAAGGCTTCCTCATTTTTGTGCTGTGCTTAAAAAGATCTTTCTAACTCAAGATCAAAAACCTACCTTTCCATATATTCATCTACTACAGTGGTTCTTAACGTGTCGTCCCTGGACCAACAGTATTAGCAAATATAAATTCTCAGGTCCCTCCCAGATCTACTGAATCAAAACTCGGGGGTGGGACCTAGCAATTTGTGCTTTAACAAGCCCTCTAGGTGATTCTGATGCTCGCTGAAGTTGGAGAATATTCATCTACTACTTCTATATTTTTTTTCTTTACACGTTTAGCTTTAGTCCATCTGAATTTTATTTTTGTGTATGGTGTGAAGTACACATGTAGATTTAATCCCCATTACCACCACCACACACACATTAAAAGCCAATTGTTCCAAGACCGTGTAATAAATAGTCCAGTCTTCCCTCCTGGTACTCCGGTCCCACAGACACATTTATTAGGGACGACCCGGGGGCAAAAGAATGAGTCATGAGACCTAGGCTCTGGTTCCAATGAGGCCACTCGCTACCTTGGGCCTCCATACCGTGGGGTTTGCCTGCACCGCCTCCTCCGGGCGGTGGCTGGGATCAAGGTCTGAAAGCGCAGGGTTCACCATAAGAGCAACGGCGCCCGCCGGGGTGACCGGGGTGGGACTGGGTTCCCGCCCGCCGGGGAGCTGCCGGCGCAAGGCACAGACTGGGGGTGAGGAGCACGCTCGCCCAGGCGTCGCGGCGCCAGGCCCAGCCTCACCTCGCAGGGCCCCACGAAAAGGATCTTGGCCTTCAGCATCGTCGTCCGCCGCGGGGAGCTCACCGGAGCCCATTCGAGCCCACCGGAGCCGGCGCGTCGCGGCGGAGCTCAAGTCGCCGTGCTCATTGGCTGCCTTCGTTTCCATGGCGACGAGGAGCAGCCCGCAGGGGCCGACGGGACTCGGCCAGTTCCGGCGCGCCGGGCGGAAGGGGGCGTGCAGGCGCACGGAAGATAGCGAGAGGAGGAAGGTGAACGAACCCTGGCGGGAGAGACACTTCTGCGAGTCTGGCCTCTCTCTTTGTGGAAATGCGGAAAGCGAGTTCCTCGTCCCTTCTGTTCCTCCCGATAACCCTGAGAGTCGAACAGGCCCCCCAGCTGGCGAGCTGGGCTTGGAACCAGGCCTTCTGACTGCTTTATCACTCGGGCATGATACTGTCCACACTGGAAACGGATTAATCACGGCCCTGGGCCAGCCTAGAAGTCAGGAGAAAGTCTGGTCTCTGTAAAGCGATTCACCACTCCCTATCGTTTGGATGATCTGGGAGAAACCAAAAGGATGATATGCTGGCATTGTTTAGTCAGTGCAGGTGTCTAGAAACAGTGCTAGACACTGTTAAGGTTGACATTAGGACAAACTTAAATTACGAAGCCAGGCCAGATTTTCGGACAGGACCATCAGATTAGATGTCTATGTGCCAAGAGTGCGGATACAAAATAAGCCAGCGCAGAAATGGGCTAGCATGACAAAAATTCCCCAAGTGAACCCACTATCACATCTTTAACTTTTGGTAGGATAGTCATATAGTCTTTGTATAACAAAGAACTGCTGAGTGAACAGTAATGAAGAGTCTTCAATTTCAGATGTCATTGATTGATTAGATAAATATCTTTTGAATGTCTGTTTTATATTAGGCCCTCTTAGGTACTGGGGCTGATCCCCTGCCTCTTGAGGCTTACATTCCAGTGGAGTAGATAGATACTGAATAAACAAGTAAATAACATACAGGCATACCTTGGAGATGTGGGTTGGGTTTCAGACCACCACAATTAAGCAAATACCACAATAAAGTGAGTCACAAATTTTTTGATCTCTCAGTGCATATAAAAGTTATGTTTATACTATACTATAGTCTAATAAATGTGCAATAGCATTATGTCTAAACCACCGCATATACCTTAATTTAAAAATATTGCTAAAAAATGGCTTACAACTATCTGAGACTTCAGTGAGTTGTTATCTTTTGTTGATGGAGGGTCTTCCCTTGATGTTGATGGCTGCTAGCTGATCAGGGTGGTGGTCGCTAAGGTTTGGATGACTGTGGCAGTTTCTTAAAATGAAGACAGCAATGAAGTTGGCTGCATTGATTGACTCTTCATTTCATGAAAGAGTTCTCTGTAGCATGCGATGCTATTTGATAGCATGTTGCTTATAGTAGAATTTCTTTCAAAATTGAAGTCAATCCTATTGAATCCTGCCATTGCTTTATCAATTAAGTTTATGGAACATTCTAAATCCTTTGTTGTCATTTCAACAATGTTCACAGCATGTTTACCAGGAGTAGATTCTATCTCAGGGAACCCCTGTCTTTGCTCATCCAGAAACAACTCCTTATCCATTAAAGTTTTATCATGAGATTGCAGCAATTCAGTCACATCTTTCGGCTCCATTTCTAATTCAAGTTTTCCTGCAGTTTTTACCACATCTGCAGTTACTTCCTTCACTGAAGTCAGGTTGGAATCAACGTCTTCCAAATTCCTGTTAATGTTGATTTTTTGACCTCCCATGAATCACAAATGTTCTTAATGGCATCTAGAATGATGAATCCTTCCCGGAAGGCTTTCAATTTACTTTTCCTAGATCCATTAGAGGAATCACTATCTATGGCAGCTATAGACTTACAAAATGTATTTATTAAATAATAAGACTTGAAAATTGAAATTACTTTTTGACTCATGGGCTGCAAAATGGATGTTGGGTTAGCAGGCATGAAAACAACATTCATGTCCTTAAAACATCTCCATCAGAGCCCTTGGGTTATCAGATGCATTGTCAATAAGCAGTAATATTTTGAAAGGAAACTCTCTTCTTCTGAGCAGGAGGTTTCAGTAGTGAAACAGTAGGTTTCGACAGCTTAAAATATTCAGTAAACCATACTGTAGACAGATGTGCTGTCATTAAGGCTTTGTTTTTCCATTTATAGAGCACAGGCAGAGTAGATTTAGTATAATTCTTATGGGCCCTAGGATTTTCAGAATGGCAATGAGCATTGGCTTCAACTTAGTCACCAGCTGCATTAGCCTCTAACAAGGGAGTCAGCCGGTCCTTTGCAGCTTTGAAGACAGACCTTGACCTTTCCTCTCTAGCTGTGAAAGTCCTAGATGGCATCTTCTTCCAATATTAGGCTATTTTGTCTACACTGAAAATCTGTTGTTTAGCGTAGCCACCTTCATCAATGACCTTTGCTAGATCTTCTGGATAACTTGCTGCAGCTTCTACATCAGCACTTGCTACTTCACCTTGCACTTTAATGTTATGGAGATGCTTCTTTCCTTAAAACGCATGAACCAACCTCTGCTAGCTTCATATTTTTCTTCTGCAGCTTCCTCACCTCTCTCAGCCTTCACAGAATTGAAGAGAGTTAGAGCCTTGCTCCAGATTAGGATTTGGCACAGGGGTATGTTGTGGCTTGTTTGATCTTCTATCCAGACCACTAAAACTTTCTCCATATCAGCAGTAACACTGTTTCGCTTTCTTATCATTTGTGTGTTCATTCATTGGAGTAGCCCTGTTTATTTCCCTCAAGAACTTTTCTTTTGCATTCACAACTTGGCCAACTTTTGGTGTAAGAGGCCTAGCTTTTGGTCTATCTCAGCTTTTGACATGCACATGCCTTCATCACTAAGCTTAATTATTTCTAGCTTTAGATTTAAAATGAGATGTGGGACATTTTCTTTAACTTGAACACTTAGAAGCCATTGTAGGTTTATTAATCTGCCTAATTTCAATATTTTTGTGTCTCAGGGAATAGGGAGGCTGGAGGAGAGGGAGAGAGATGGGGAACAGCTAGTTGGTGGAGCACTTAGAACACAAACATTTATTGATTAAAAGCTTGCCATCTTGGCTGGGGATGGTGGCTCACATCTGTAATCCCAGCACTTTGGGAGGCCAATGCAGGAGAACTGCTTGAGGCCAGGAGTTTGAGACCAGCCTGAACAAGAGTGAGACCCTGTCTCTACAAAAAAAAAAAAAAAAAAAAAGAAAAAATTAGGCAGGCGTGGTGGTGTAAACCTGTAGTCCCAGCTACTTGGGAGGCTGAGGCAGGAGAATCACTAGAGCCCAGGAGTTTGAGGTTGCTGTGAGCTAAAACCCAAGCAGTATAACTAAAAGAAAAATATACCTTTGCATAAACACAATTAAACTTCTAAAAATCAAATATGAAAAGAAGATTTAAAAAGTAGCCAAAGTGGGGGTGGGGGAAACAAATTACCTTAAAAAATGCAATCATTAGACTGTTTGCTGACTTCTCAAGAGAAACAATGGAAGTCAGAAGACAATAGAGGCCAGCAGGGTGGCTCACACCTGTAATCCTAGCACTCTGGGAGGCCAAGGTAGGAGGATTGCTTGAGCTCAGGAGACCAGCCTGAGCAAGAGTGAGACTCTAGCTCTACTAAAAATAGGAAAATTAGCCTGGTGTCATGTTGAGGGCCTGTAGTTCCAGCTACTTATGAGGCTGAGGCAGGAAGATTGCTTGAGCCCAGGAGTTTGAGGTTGCTGTGAGCTATGACCACGCCACTGGACTTTACTCAGAGAGACAGAGTGAGACTCTGTTTCAAAAAAAAAAATGACAATAGAATAGTATCTTTAAAGTATTGAAAGAAAATAACAGCTAACTTAGCTATTTGCAACAAAAATATCTTTCAAGAATGAGGTGAAATAAATACAGTTTCAAATAAACAAAATGAGATAACTGGTCACTATCAGCCCTGCTCTAAAGGGAATAATAAAGAATGTCTTTTAGGCAGAAGAAAAATGACCCAGACAGAAGATTGGATGTAAATGAAGAGCACTGAAAATGGTAAATGGGTGGATAAACTTAATAAATGCTGACAGTATTGGATTTAAAAGTACATATTATGTTTTATTTTATGTATTATATTTAAATATATATTTTATATAAACGATATAACCAATACATATACTATAATATGTTATACATATAAAATTAAATATAAGTCAGGAGCTGGGCAAATGCAGGTAAAGTGTGCTAAGGTCCTTGCGATATTCAGTAAAAGAGTATAGATCCCAATTAATATCAGACTTTCATAAGTCAAGAATGCATGCTTTAATATGTAGGGTAAATATTAAAAGGATTGTAAAAGAGTGCATAATTTCCAAGATAATAGAGGTGAAAGCATGATGTATTAAAAATAGTTTAAATCCCAGTATGACCTGGCTTATTTCAAATATTAATCTTCCACAATGATCCTGCCTAATATGATCAGGCAAAGGATTGGTTGGTTTATGACACTGGCCAAATGTAATACTAGAAAGCCCTGCACACATTGACTACTGTCCACTGATCTAACCCCGTTCTCATCTGTCTCTGCTGTGAATCCTTTTCTCTATTATCTTCTCATCTCTCGAAGCTTCTGTGTTCTTTCTCAGGCTAGTCTCCCAACTCCTCTTCACTCTTTTGAACACAGCATGATGCCATCTTGGCCGTGGTAATTCCAGTAGCCTTGAAGATCAGCATAATTAAGTTTATGTAGCCCTCATTTTGAAATGTGCCTGTGGAGATTGTGTGGTTGAATCTTTGGTTTGGAGTTCTGGGAAAGGAAGAGGGATACATTCTCAGTTGATGAAAAATAAAGAGGGAGTAGAAATTATCTGGAGCATAGGGACTTTGTGTTTTGGAGGGGGGAGGAATTCATTTGAAATAACAAAACCCTACTGCAGTGGCAACAAGAAGGTCTGAAGGTCTACAGTCTAGGACTGGTATGGCAGCTCAACAATGGCCTCAGGCTGCCTTTTTTCTCTGCTATCCCTAGATTTAGGTTTTGTCCTCTTGCTTGCTGTCTCATGGTCACAGGGTAGCTGCTGTGCCTCCAGGCATCATACCTACAATTAAGGAAAGAAGAGGGAAGGGCAACATGTTTGCCAGTTGAGCCTGTTCCTTTAAAAAGAGATCAATGTTATTGAGTTATAACTTATATACAATAAAATGTACCTATTTTAAGTGTTCTTTGACTTTTGAAAAACGTTTAGACCCATATAACTACCATCTCACTCAAGATGCAGAATATTCCCACCATCAAAAAATCTCCCTCATGTTCCTTTGCAATCAACTTCTTCCCACCTCGGCCCCAGAAAACCTCTGTTGTACTTTTTGTCACTATGGATTAGTTTTGCCTGTCCTAGAATTTCATATAAATGGAATTATGCAATATTTACTCTTGCGTCTGGCTTCTTTCACTGGAACAAGATTGTGGATATTATTCCATGCTGTGTGTGTCAAGAGTTCATTCTTTTTTATTGTTGAATAGTATTGCATGTATGAATGAACATACCATAATTTGTTTATTTATTCATGTGTTGATGGACATTTAGGTTGTTTCTAGTTTTCAGCTATTATAAATAAAGCTGCTATAAATAAAGCCTTATGTGGATATCTGTTTTTATTTCTCTTGAGTAAACACCTTGAAGTGGAATTGGTGGGTCATGGGATTTTATGTAAAGTCAGCCCTTGGTATCCACAGATTCCACATACATGGATACAACCAATTCACGGATTGAATGTATTTGGAAGAAAACCCTAGAAACAACAATACAACAGTAGAAAATAATGCAAATAGAAACCAGTACACTATAGCAACTATTTACAAAGCATTTACATTGTATTAGGTATTATAAGTAATCTAGAGATGATGTACATAGGTTATATGCAAACACGCCACTATTTCATATAATGGACATGGATTTGGACATAGGTATCCATGGATTATAGCATCTGTGGGGTCCTGGAACCAATATCCCATGGATACTGAGGGATGACACACACACACACACACACACACAGACACACACACACGCACAGAAACACATACACATACATATTCACTTCCTCTATAAATATTTAAGTTAATGAATGTTCCCTTAGACTTGCCTGGGGGCTTTAGTTTTTATTTCTAGGTGAGAGAAATAAGAAATGTGAAATGCTTTACATTTCTTGGATATATGTACTATATAAATTTGGGATTATTATTGTTATAAATTATTGAAATACTTTGCTTTATGACTTTTCATTTTAATTAGAAGAGATTGACTTCAGACAGCTTAATACCCAGCCTTTGGTCCTGAAGGGAGCAATATGACATTGGCAGGAGTGAGGGCTGGGTCAACTAAGTGTCATTTTTCTCCTGATTCTGTGACTCCATGCAATAAAACCTTTCCCTAGAAAAAAATGTAAAGAAATAAATTTGACATATTTCAAATCCTTTCTATAAATCGTTGAAAAGATTTAATATAACTGCCCGTCATAAAATCTTTGATTTGAATTGACCCTCCATGGTCCCAATTATTACACATGCAGTTTTTATTACTAAAGAATAAATTGTGGATTTCCTTTGACTCAAGGGAATAAAAATGCCCTTCGATCACCTTCTCATACAACACAAAGATTTGAGCATATTCAGTTCCACTCTCAAAGACAGGAATTTCACAAAATGGTTTGTAACCTAGAAATATTTTGTCCCTATTAATACTGTCATCCTTTTTTTTTTTAAAGCAGGTGGGAGCTCTAGCCAGAGATGAGGTCCAGCAAGTTTGATTTAGAATAAAATCAATGGAGTAAAAATTATTTTCAGCAATTCCCATTAGAAAGCCTGAGCTATGCTTTCAATATAAAACGTATTTCCCAGCAGATTGACGATAAAGCCTTTGGCAGAGCATTGAAACAGGGATGTGGCTGAACCAGGATCTTGTAGTCTGCACTTGGCAGTGTCCCGCAGGAGGGTTTGGGAAGGCAGTGTCGTGCCGTGGAAAGAGTACTGACTTTGGAGTAAGACAGAATTTGAAATTAGGTGAGCGATCTTAAGAAAATTACTTAAACTCTTGGGCTCAGGGGAAATCTACATCCAAGTGGCCCCAGTCATTCTCACCTTCTGATCTTCACACCCTTGTGTCGTCCCCTCCCGCACTGGATGGGGCTGACCTGTGTAACCAACTGGATATTGAGGGAGGGGTAACATCTGACGCTGAGCCATAAAAAGATGTTGCAGCTTCTGCCTTCCACTCTCTTGGTTCGATTGCTCTGGGTCAAGCCATGTCTTGAGGACACAAAAGCAGCCCTGTCGAAGCTTCCCGCCTACTAGCTGGCATCAACATGCCAACTGCATGAGTGAACCACCTTGGAGGCGAGTCCTCCAGCCCCAGTCAAGGCTTCAGATCATGGCAGCACTGGCCAATGTCTTGACTACAACCTCACGAGAGACCCTGAGCCAGAATTGCCCAGCTGAGCTACTCCCAAATTCCTGACCCATAGAAACTGTGTGAGATAATAAATGCTCATTGTTCTCTTAGGTTGCTAAGTTTTGGGAGAATTTGTTATGCAGCAATAGATAATTAAGAGTCTCAGTTTGTCCCTCACTAAAATGGGGATTCTAAAACCAATGCTGTAGGGTTGTTAGAAGGATTGAGTGACACAGGCATGTAAGCAATCTAGCCTAAGTCCTGGCACATGGCAGGTGGCTGATATCTGACAGCTATTATCACTTACAGCACTCACAGGCCTTTATAACATTCCTGTGATGCTTTTGACTAATCCCCTCCACATTCACAGAACTTTCCCACCACGTTGCAATCAGTGTAAGTCTTTTGAGCACTAAAACTTTTTGATCCTCCTCTGCCTTCCCCCCTCCCCCAAGGAAAGAGCACTTATGTGTTTAACTTATTGCAAACAGATTAATACCTCTACCCTACGATGTAGTCCTGCTGAAAATTTCATTTTATGCACAGCTATTTTGCGCTTGCTAAAGTTAGCCAATTTCCTGATTTTTCAACTTAGTTTGCTCAAAATTCTGTATATTATATCCGCTTAAAATGAAGGCTACCACACACTAAACAGGCGGCTGCAAAGTCCAACTGCATTCATTACCTAAAGAAGCCTTCATTTGCACACCTTCCACACTGTGTTTAGATCACGCAGGCACGCGAAGCTGTAGCTGACGATGCGTAGGAAGGACCGATACCCCTGTGCCTTGCTTAGGAGACCTGCATTATGGAGTGTGCAACCTTTACACATTCATGCAAAGACTTGCTTTCCTAATGCCATTTCGAATTGGGTGCATCATCTCTCTTTGGGTCAGGCTTTAATCTGACATTTAACCAGGATAATTCTAGAGTCTTTTTTTCCTGAATAAATGTCACCCAGGTATTAAAGCTGTTTTAAACTGTAGGTTTTATTGTTATTTGGGTATGGTGAAGCCAACAGATCAGGAGGCGACTGCCATCAAAAAGATAGTTTGTTACTCTCAGTTCCCAAGATGAGGGGGCACGCCACCCCACGCACGGGGTCCATGAGGGCAAGCCCCAGGGTCAGTCGGGAGGCAGAGTGACGGGCAATGTGGGCAAGAGCCTTTATTGTGGTTTCCATAGGAAGGAATGGGTGAGGCAGGGTACGCAGGCTTAGGATTGGTTATTCTGAATAACTTTGGTGGGGTCTGGGGCAGAGGGGCTGTCCCTAGTTGTCTGGTACCTGGCCCTGGGGGATTAGGGCAGGTGGATAGTGGCCCATAGTGTCAGAGGTGTTGGGTGTGGGTTCTGGATTGGTCTGTTGGCCTAGAAAGTCCTGCTCACAGTGAATCATTTACTCTCTCTAGGTAGTGGCTAACCCTGGGAGGGGCAGTCTCTCCAGAGTCAGAAAGACCCTGATATCGACGCATCATAAACACATGGAAAATACAAAAGCACATCACTCAACATATTGATGTTGTACCTTTTGACATTTTTTTTTTTAGGCAGGGTCTCTCCAGGCTGGAGTGCAGTGGTGTCATCGTAGCTCACAGCAACCTCAAACTCCTGGGTGCAAGTGATCCTCTTGCCTCAGCCTCCTGAGCAGCTGGGACTACAGGTGCGTGCCATGATGCCCAGCTAATTTTTCCATTTTTAGTAGAGACCGGGTCTTGTTCTTGCTCAGGCTGGTCTCGAACTCCTAACCTCAAGTGATCCTCCCACCTCAGCCTCCCAGAGTGCTAGAATTACAGGTGTGAGCCACTTCCCCCGGCCACCTGTTGATTTTTTTTAAAAAGATAATTATTTTTATAGGTATGCCTTTAAAAAAAGGTAATTCTCTTTTACCACTTGCTGTCAATTGAAGGTTTTGTTGTTGTTCTAATACCATGTGTTTAAACCTTTTGCTAATAGGTTGTATTTGGAGAAGTAATTAATGTGCAGTGAGGTGAATGGAAACTCAGCCCCTCTTTCACAGGTGAGAGAGCTAGGATCAGAAACACCCCAGTTGGAGGGGCACTGCCTGGCAGCCTGCACAGGGAAGAGAGGCTGTGCATGGCTGTCCCCTCGTGGTGACTCCAGCCCTGCTGGCCAGGCTCAGAGGAGCATCAGAGGTGCCATAGCAGAATAATACCAGGGTCATTCTCGCCCAAGAGACAGAAGGAGCATTTTTCCCTCCTATAAGACTAGATTGTGCTGTCTCCTATAACAACTGCTCTTTGATTTGGTGAGATATATGTGCTTCTTAAATAATTAGGGAGAAAACCATCTACAACCCTGGCTGGACTCAATTGAGTGGGACCCCCAGGGTGCCCCAGAGCCCAGCCCTCCCCTCGGGTGTGGCAGTGCTTCAGCAGCCTGTGGCCAAAGCCTGAGGCTCTGGAGACTTCTGGACCCAGGAAGGGAGAGAAGGGCAAGGTCTCCTCATCCTGTGGGATGGAGGGAGGTTTCCACAGCAGGGGTGGGGCACAGGGCTGGAAGCTCAGATGGCTGAGGACAGAAAGTCAGGAGACCTTGGGTTAAATGTGATACTTTATCATCTGCACACTAACTTTCTTCCATAAAACTCAAGACTCAATTGTTTTTATGTTTATTTGTGCGTGTGTGTGTGTGTGCATGTTTTAGATAGGTAACAGATTCACACGGTTCAAAATAAGAATGTTAGAAAAAGATAAATCCCGAGGAAGTCCTTTTCCCACCCTGTTCTTGTCCACCACATTCACAACCTTCTCTCCTGGGTAATTAACCACTTTTGTTAGCTTCTTGTGTGTCTTTGCATTGTTTTCTCATATAAGCAAATGTTAACAGAAAATCTTATTATATACGAATATATATAATAAATATATACTATATTTTTCTTGCACAAAAGGTATTATATCCTGTTCGTCACCTTCTTTTCCTTCACTTAGCCATGTAGCCTGGAGCTCTGTTCTTCTCAGTACAGGGAGGGCTTTTGTCTCCTTTTTCGCAGCTCCGTAGTATTTCAACACGTGGGTGCCCCATGCTTTAAATAACCAGATCCATCTGCAAGTGCACTGGTTGTTTCCAACTGGATACTATTGCAAACAGCGCTACAGTGAATACCTCATTTCTGGCGTGTGCTGCTGTCTATAAATTCCCAGAAGTGGGATTGCTGGGTCAGAGGGTAAATGCACTTTTGATATGAACAAATAGGGCTAATTGGTCCTCGATCTGGATTTTGCCTTTTTGCACTTCCACCAGCAATGTATGACAATTCTTGTTTGCCTACAGTGTCATCAATAGAGTATATCACAAAATTAACTTTTCAAGTTCCCAAACTAATGATGCCTATGGCGTGGGATAGGGATATTTACATGGAAAACATTGGCTGGCTTCTATGATGCGTTTCCTCTCTTACTTACCAGCTGGTAATTCACACACAACTGCCCAGTGGGTATAGCTGTTCAGGCACAGGCTGGTGACCACTCGGCCCCAGCTGGAATGTGGTCTGGGTACAGGGAGTGGGAATTAACCCTAGATGGGTGTAGACCACATGTCCTGAGATGTTCCTTCTGTCCCGATTCTCTTTGGTTCGATGATATGATTCATCTAAGCATCTCATTCTCTTCTTCCCTCCTGATATAACTTGCATATCAGAGTCACGTTCTAAAACATTCAGTAATGGTTTTTCATCAAAGACACCCTTTGATATCTAAGTGCATGTCAACATTTTACAGACCAGTCTGTGGTTGAACTGACCGTGTAAATTTCCTTTTCCTCCTGTGACAGTTGAGCTGAAGGAAGACATGGCTGGGTGTGGAGCAGAGCCGGTCTATTTTGGCAGCGCCTCTAGAAGAAATGTTTTGGGAAGTGACTCCTTTCCCACACAAAGTATCCTAGCCACCTGAGCAGGCCCATTCATTGGCCTTAATGCTATCTGAAGTCCCCTGGGAACCAACCCAAACACGGACTGTTTCCTACATCACTGTCTTCAAAGTGACTGTTATCACCATTATCACAAAGTCACTGTTGTCACTGTTATCTAATCAATCTTCACAGCAGATTTTGGAAGGGAAGATGGTTTTCCTTCCGTCAGTCAGAACAGCACAAGGCAATGCGACCAGGACTAAGAGGCAGTTTCCTGTGCCTCTCCTCCTGTGGGCTGCCCCTGGGAGAGTCCCCTGCTCTGTTCTGGCCTCCAATTTCTCCCTTTGGATCTCTCGGTGGAGGTTTGGAGCTGGTAGTCATGTTTTTTAGTCTACACGCTGAAGGCCCTGGTCTGTAGTCATTGACAATTAGGGCATTTTGTTCTGTCTAAACACTAGCAATGTGACTTAGGGTGACCATCAACCTCATCTGAACTTCTGTAAAACAGGAATAGTAATTTGTATGTCATGGGGTTACTGGGTAAAGTGAGATAATGTACATGGAGAAGCTCAACACATACTAGGCAGACAATTGATTCAGGCAAAACGACCAACAATGAAATAAACCAAACAGCAGCAGCAGCAACAACAGGGACAACGACAGACACAATGGTTTGATCCAATCAGTTCGGTTGTCATCAGAAACACTTCACAGCGATTCAGACTGCAGCATTGCTGTTCCGCTGCCACTGGGTGGGTAGCCGTGAGAGGCACTGTTGGGAGTGCAGGGAGTTTGGACCACTGCGACCCAACGTCCTGAGTTCAAAGCTTGACTCCCACTTCCCAGATGGGTGACCATGGACCAGTCGCTTAACTGCCTTGTGCTTCAGTTTTTCTGCCTGTAAAATGGCCATAATAGTAACACACACTTTGTGGAATTGTTTTGAGGACAAATGCACTAATTCACCCAACGTACTCAGCTTAGCTCCTGGCACCTACGAAAGGGTCCATCAACGTTAGATTTTTATAACTGTGAAAACCTGGCCCAACTCCAGGGTAGCACACTGGTTTATGAGCCAGTCTTTCTCCATAGGCATGAAACATTGCAAAGAAAGGCATTTAAAATCATTACAAATGAGATTGTGTCGTGCTCACCAGTCAGACGTAAACCGACTAGCTAAATACCTGCCCTGCAAATAGCTTGTGTGCGCGTATTAGGATTTATGTGTTAGGAGAGGATTCCTTTAAATGTCCCTGATGAGCTTTTGGCCCAGGGTACGGCTGTCTGTCGTGCAAAGTTTGATCAGGACGCTGAGGCAGCAGGTTGACGGAACAGGTCATAAATCAAAGGCATGTCTCTCTCCCACGCGGATGTCGGGAGAGTCCACCCAGCACCACCGAGTCCACCGCCTGTGCCCCCGGGAAGACGAGGCATCGAGGATCAACATCACCTCGCGTCTGTCATCAACCGGTTATAAGGAAAGACTGAAGAGGTTTGGCAAATTCTTATTTGAAAAGAGATCTCTTTGACTCAAAGGCTTTCAAGAATGGTGAAAGGGATTAATCAAATCGTTTCTGACAGAGACCATGAAAACAAGAGAATTTAACTCGAAAATTAGGAGCACATGAAAACCAAAAGGCACAGCTCTGGCCAGACGACTCGAGGAGATCCTGAACGTTCCTATGGGACACGTTAATAATCCACGGACGGGCTGGAAGCACGAGACAAGAACGCTTTGGCCATCAAGTAGTAGTGGATGTGGGAACACGTGGCGTCGGTGGGGAGGGAGCTATCTGCATCAACGACGATGACATCAGCAGACATTTATTAAGGCTCTACCCCAGGCCACGCCCAATTGTAAACACTTTGCATGTATCCACTCATTTCAAATTCTCAGCAACCTACGAGGTAGGCACTCTTATCATCATCGTCTCTATTTTATAGAAGGGAGGGCCGAGGCACAGAGATGAACCTGCTTGAGGCCACCCAGGATTTGAACCAAGGCTGCCTGACGCCAGTACCCAACTCCCTGCCACTCCCGTTTGGTGTACCGCTGCCCTGGCTGGCGCCATCATGATGGTGGAAAATGTGTCACTTAGTGGTGTGGCAGGGAGCCCTAACAAAGGAAACAAAGCAAGCTGGTGACCAGATTATTCCATCTCACAGGGAAGCCTCCAAACCCGCTGACGGGGAAGGGAGCACACAGTGTACTTTCTTCTTTTTCTCCTCCCTCTTTCCCTCCTCCATCGTAACTTGTTAATGTGGACAATTTAGTGTATATGTACCCATCATTTGCTTCAACAATTATCAACCGTTTTCAATCTTGTTTTATCTACCATCATCACTTTCTTTCCCCTGGAGTATTTTAAAGCGAATCCCAGACATCATATCATCTTACCATTAAATACATGTGTTTACCAGATAGGGACTTTTAAAAACCCGAACCACCAGCCGTTATCGCACCTAATAAAATGAGCAGTGATGCCTTACTGTAATCCAACAGCCAGCCCATATTCGAATATCCCCGATGGCCTGAAAGATGTTTTCACAAGTGATTTGTTCAAACCGGGATCCAAATAAGGGCCACCTGTTGTCTTTGGCTGTTATACTTTTGAAGTTTCTCTCTCTCCTTCAGACAAACTTTTTATTTGTACCGGTTACAAAGCTCATATGCACAGCTCTTGTATACCCTTCATCCAGTTTGCCCTAATGTTTAAATCTTAAACAACCACTGTACATCTGTCAAAATTCAGAAATTAACATTGGTACATTACGATGAACTAAACTTCAGAGTTTATTCGGATTTCATCAGTTTTTCCACCAGTATCATTGTTCTGTTCCACGATCCAATCCACACTGCATTTAGTAGTCTGTTTAAATCTGTCACAATCTACCTCTTTTTTTTTTTTCCCTCGGTCTTTGATGTTTGGAGAAACTGGGTCATTGGGCCCAGGGAATGTCCTGTATTCGGACGTGGCTGATTGCTTCCTTATGGCATTTAGCGTGTTCGTCTGTCCCCTGCGTTTCCTACAAATTGATGATTAGAGGTGGAGGCTTGATTACATTGATTTTTAGATTCCATTTTTTTTTTTAGACAGGAATTCTTCTGGGTGGTGCTGCATCCTTACTGCGTCACATTATTAGGCTCCTAATTCTGGAGGTCTTCCTGCCAGGGGTTTTGGAGGACCCTTTCAAACCCACATTACATATTTGTTCTATCATTGCACTTTTTTGAAAATTAGACAGATTTTTAAATTTTTATTATTATTATTTTTTATTTTGAGACAGAGTCTCACTCTGTCGTCTGGGCTAGAGTGCCCTGGCATCAGCCTAGTTCACGGCAACCTCAAACTCCTGGGCTCAAGTGATCCTCCTGCCTCAGCCTCCCGAGTAGCTGGGACTACAGGTGTACCCCACCATGCCTGGCTTATTTTTTCTATTTTTAGTGGAGATGAGGTCTCACTTTTGCTGATCTAGAACTCCTGAGTTCAAGTGATCCTCCTGCCTTGGCTTCCCAGAGTGCTAGGATTACAGGCGGAGCCACCGCGCCCGGCCCACGGTGCACTTTTTTGAAAACTAAGTTTTCCGTTTTGGATTAGTGTTCTTTCAGATTAGACAGATTATTATTATTATTATTTTAATTATTTTAGATGCCTGGTTAAGATGTTTTGCTAATCAACTTTTGCCAGGGGCAAAGTATTGGTGCTAGTCATTCTACCCTTAAAATAAATACACTCGAAGGTTCTCCTTATTATCAGTGGTAAGAAGTTTGCAAAACAGGAACCCAGATAAGCTATTATTGTCCTATTCTTTGGACAGACATTGTAAATACGGATGTGCCAAGGGTTGATCTGTGTCTGGAATTCAAGAGGCAAAGTGTACTTTACAGCTCTGCTCAACTCATCTTGCGGGAGAGATGGCAGAATGCAGAGACAGCGTGGGGTGGTGTCACAGCCACAGGACAGACATGGGTCAGGGCCCTGCTGCAAGTCTCAGTAGCTGGTTGATATTAGGCAAATTCAGGGCCATCAGGTTCAGCTATGCAGAATGTGTGCTGCATAAATTCAAGGCGCACCATTCCCATAGATTGCAAAGTGAATGGCAGTCCCTGTAGTCGTGTAGTCTACAACCTGCACAACCGTGTGTGGCCACCCTGGGAACTTACACAGCACTCTGTGGGTCCCAGCTTTACCTTTTTAAACTGGCTGCAGCAGTCAGGGTACTGGCAGGAAACAGAATGGATCCCAGATAGTCCAAATGAAGATGCTTAGATGAAGGTGCCCTTACAGAGCTGTGTGCAGGGGTTAAGGGAGCAAATGAGGAAGGGGGATTTTGCTACTGAGGCCCAGTGGAAGCTGGGGTCATGGAAGGATGTGGCTATTACTGGAGACTTGGCTTGAAGCCGGAGGGAACAGGGAAGAAATACCCTAATCTCACTCTTACTCTCTTCCCCTTCTCTCCTCTCTTGCCAGTTTCTCCTGATGGCTGGACCCAAGGCAGAAGGCAACAGGCAAGGAGCCCACTGATGTGATCCATGGGGCTCGGCCTCCCAGGGCTCCGAGCAGGGCAGAGCAGGGCAACAGTGGACCTGGAGTCGGGGTTGGTGTCAAACAGAGAAAACCCCAGCACATCCGGGGGTTGGAAGGTCAGGGGTCAGAAATAAGACCCAAGACTCCTTCCAGGTCATCATCCTTTCATTCTGGTCACAACTCTTTTTAAATATTGGGCTCTTTCTTTTTCTAAACCATGTTGGACCCTGATTGAAGTAAATAGGAAGAGGGTCAGTGCGTGCAGGGCATGGAAGTGGAACCCTGGGAAGAGCCCCCTGACCTCTGCATGTAAAGCGGGTTCCTCCATCACTCATAACACTGGACATTTGGAAATGTGACACCTGTGTAGTTCACGTGCTCACTGCCTGTCCCCCTGAGCAGGGGTATCCTGATGTCAGGCGCTTGGTCTGTGTTGTTCACTAAACACAATGGTCGGTTCCTTTTCAGTGGATATACATGCTGTAGAGAACTCTTCCTTCCTACGTTATTCTATCATTTTTGCTAGGGGTGATCTTTCCAATGAGTCTCCTGCTGCAATGAAATCACGCTTACGGTTGAGTGCCTGGAATGTCATAGGCACTCAATACGTATTTGTCAAATGAATCAATGCATCAGTGATGCTATATGTGTTGAGGGTGGGGCGTCAGAGGGTGCAGGAGGAGAGAAGGCTGAGTGGAGAGTTGCCCTGGCTGGGTTTCCTCCCAGGGTCCTTGTGTCCTGCTCAGTGACTGCCTCCAGGTCTGATCCTCTGAGAAATCTCCTCGGATACCCTAGAGACTCAGATGAATTCCCTTCTTCTGCCGCCCATGGCCAGCCTGCGCTCCCACTCCCAGGTGTAATTCATGGCATTTCCAGAAGTGGGAAGTCCACATAGTGACCAAGAGCCTGGACCCTGGAGTCAGGCTGCCTGGGTCCAAATCCCAGCTCTTCCTGTAACCTCTCCGTGCCTCAGTTTCCCCATCTGTAACATGGAGACAATAATGGTGCTTGCCTTATTAGATTGTTGGGAGGAATAAATGAGTAAGTGACTGAAGGTGCTTGTTCCACTTGCAGTAGGCAGGTGCTCTGTGCGCCGCCCACTGGCGTTGCTCTGTCTCCTGACGGAGCAGGGACTCAGGAGTTGTCCCCCACTTCATGGTCCCTGTCATCCAGCACCGTCCAAGCTTTAGATATGATCTTGAATTTCTAACAGCCACATTTAAAATATTTAAAAGAAAAAAGGAAAATGATCTTTAACAATCATATTTAGCCCCATGTATGATTATTCAAAAATATGATTATTTCAACATGGAATCAATACAAAAATTATTAGTGAGATATTTTACAGTCTTTAAAAAGTTTTTTTGAGCATACTCTTTGAAATCTGGCATGTGTGCTATACTCCTGTTCTGGACCAGTCACATTCAAGAGCTCAACAGCCACCGGTGGCTGGCGGCCACTGCGTGGGGACTGCGCGGGTCTAACTGGCCAGCGAGTCTCATGGATCCTCTGGGATCTGCTCCTTGCTGGCCTCCCCCGCACGTCTCTCAGCTCTGCTCCTGCAAGAGCCTCGGAACTGGCTTTCCAGCCTCCAGGCGTCCTGTTCCAGATGTGCTCTACTTTCTGGAGCCAGAGAAATGTCCCTCAAACGCACATCTGATCATGTATTGCCCTGGCTTGAAATCCTTCAGGGGTGCGCCATCCCCTGCGCAGGTGGCAACTGTGGCCTCCCAAGCCCTGATGATGTGTCCTCCGCTGGCTGGGGGGCACCAGCCTCGTCTTCTGCTGCTCCCCACACCCTCTGCACCGTTTGCACCTGCTTTTCCCCGTGGGCATGCCCTCCTCACTGTCCTTCGTCCCTAGGACTTGGCTCTTCTGGGACACCTTCAACTCCCATAGGCTGATCTAGTGGTTGGTTCCTCTCCTGGGCTCCTCCTAAACACCCTACACATGCTTTTGTTTCTGCAGGGGTCACACTGCTTGTACCCGTGGGTGCACTTACCATCTCCCCTACGCCACCGGGAGCTTCTCGGGACAGGAACTGCACCTTTCATCCCTGGGTCCTGCACACCGAGCCACGGACAATCTCATCTGCGCTCGTGCAATTTCCCAGCGCCGTGGACACAGTTCACGCTGGGGTTTGTGTATGTAAAAGGAAGCAACGAGAGATGATTCTTGAGAGGCAGTTTGGGGCCTGGTTGTGAAGGGCTTTGGATGCCAGGCCAAGGAGAATTCCAACTTTATTCTGTAGGCTATGGGGAGCCATTGTAGGTGTTGGGGAGAGCAGTTAGGGCTAGAGAAGAGGCCAAAAGGTGCTTTTGGCCTGACTTTTAGTCTCAAGGTGAGGTCAAAAACCAAATCCTTGGCACCCTCTGGAGGCCTGGAGGGGAATGACATGCTCTACTTCCCAGAACCGTCTTTTCTGAATGCCACTTAAGGATGGATTGAAGAAAGGAGTGAGGAAGAGAATGAATACTTGGCGAGCTTCTATAGGCCAGGCCCTTTTCAAATATTATATGTATGAATACACACAGGTATGAATTTTCCTAGTGGCCCTAAGGCAAAAATATTCTTTCCAGTTTACAGAGAAGGAAACCAAAGTTCAGGGAGGTTAAGAAAGTTGTCCAGAGCACCCCGTGGTAAGTGTCTGCGCTGGCGTCCTGTTGGGCATGAATGCTTGCCGGAGGGCTGGGACAGGACATGGCAGTGGGGAAGCCAGGGAGAGGCCTGGGCGGGAGGAGACTGGTGCTGCCCACCCCACCCCCGTAGCGACACCTGCACCAGGGAGGTAGCACCCTCTGGTTTGCTCTGAGAAGTGCACCCTGAGCTAGGGCGCTGCTTGCCAATGGCAGAGTCACTCTGGGTGGCTCTGTGAGGGCACAAAGACCAGACCGAAAGTGCCTTGGAGTAGAATCAAACAGCTGCATGGGGCTTGGAAACAAAATGGGTTTCTTACTTGGTCCTGCCCTTCCTCATAAGATTTTGATTAAATCGACAGGGTCTTCTGGTCACAACCAAAGCCTTAGCTTTAATAATACCTTAATTTAAAAATCCTTGAAATAATTTTTGGCTCCCTTTAGCACGAAAGGATTTTCCCCTAAAGCCTTTAATTCTGCAGTCATCAATGTTTCCAATCGAAGGTCACTCCGCGGGACTCTCTGGCCTTAATGAATGACTCTGTAATCAGCATTCCACTCTAACCACTTCGCCCGCCTCTTTCTGGTTTCTCAACCAAGGGCTTATCTAGAACTTGTTTCAACTTCAAACAGACACTTCATAATAGTAAATTGCAGCAGGGTTTTATCAAGTGGAACAACATTTTCATTTTCTTTCCTTTAGATCTTAGTATCCACGCAAAGCCATCCTTAGGAAACACGGCCTGTCCCCTAGATTGTCAGCAAAACAGAAAAACAGATCTGAGACGCGCAGGAAGGTGTTTTCGGTTATGTACAGCAAAGGCCTCCATGGGCAATGCTTGTAAGACGATGGCAGGCTGATATTTCCAAGACTATCTGGAGACTTTTGGTTTGAAGGTAGCATCTGAAAATTCTTTCTTAAGTGCTAAACTCAACAATTTTGGACAGAGATGTGTTGTTGGGGGCAGGTGTCAGTCGCTCTTGGAATGAATGGTGAGTTCCTTCTCTTGGTCTGGTCATCTATAGGATACCCTTGATATTTTCATTTCATTTTCTCTCTCTCTCTCTTTTGTACCACATAAAAAGAAAATAGAACACACAGTAAACAATTGTGTTTCTCAGGGTCCAAGAAACTTTTTTTTTTTTTTTTTTGAGACAGAGTCTCACTCTTTTGTCTGGGCTAGAGTGCCGTGGCATTAGCCTAATTCCCAGCAATCTCAAACTCCTGGGCTCAAGCAATCCTTCTGCCTCAGCCTCCCAAGTAGCTGGGATTACAGGCATGCGCCACCATGCCCGGCTAATTTTTTCTATATATTTTTAGTTGTCTGATTAATTTCTTTCTATTTTTAGTAGAGACGGGGTCTTGCTCTTGCTCAGGCTGGTCTCGAACTCGTGAACTCAAACAATCCGCCCGCCTCGGCCTCCTAGAGTGCTAGGATTACAGGCGTGAGCC
>CAUYSK010043541.1:0-12617 GCA_963575035.1 Avahi laniger | reverse complement strand
CAGACTCCTGGGCTCAAAGCAATCCTCCTGCCTCAGCCTCCCGAGTCGCTGGGACCACAGGCATGTGCCACCATGCCCGGCTAATATTTTCTGTATATTTTTAGTTACCCAGATCATTTCTTTCTATTTTTAGTAGAGACGAGGTCTCGCTCTTGCTCAGGCTGGTCTCGAACTCCTGAGCTCAAACAATCCGCCCGCCTCGGCCTCCCAGAGTGCTAGGATTACAGGCGTGAGCCACCGCGCCCGGCCGAAAGCTGATCTTTAATGTGCTTAAAGACTGTAGTCCTGAGATCCGTCTGCTGTTCAGCCCACTTTACAGGAATCATAGACTAAACGTGTAGGTTCACTAGATGTGTACCTGTAACACTGTCATGCTTGTCAGGAACAGTGGAAGGAATGTGCATGGGTATCACAATCCCGTTCAGAAACAGTGTATCCAAATGGCAGTTACTTAGATAGAAATGTTTCCTTTAGCTTTGGATGTATGATGCAATTAACAGAGACAGTAATTGTGTCTCTATTGAAAACATCTCCGGTGGTTGATTATGGTCTGTTTTTCTCTTGGAGTTATGCAAACAGCATTTAAGAAAAAGATAACTTTGTAACTATGAGTTTCAGACAGCAGTGGTCAGGATGAAATGTATCTTGTGATATTTTCTCTACTTGTTTAAAATATTTTAATATTATTACTATTATTATTTTTGAGCCAAGGTCTCACTCTGTCACCTAGGCTGGAGTGCACTGTTGGAATCATGGCTCACTGCAACCTCCAACTCCCAGGCTCAAGTGATCCCCCCATCTCAGCCTCCCAAGTAGCTAAGACTACAGGTGCTTGCTACCACGCCTGGCTACATTTAAATTTTTTTTTTTTTTTGTAGAATCTTGCTATGTTGCCCAGGCTGGTTTCTAACTCCCGGCCTCAAGCATTCCTTCCACCTTGGCCACCCAAAATGCTGGGATTACAGGTGCGAACCACTGCACCGGGCCCTAATGACTTTTAATATCAGCTCTTGGCATTATGTTCTCCATTTTTTCAATTCTTTTGTGAGGCCCTTTGCCTCATTCCATATCTCTAATCCTAAACTTGTTGATGGTGAAGTTTAGAAGTCAGAGGAAAAGCAGAGAATAAGAATTGTAGGGCAATAACCTCTTCCAGAAGCGGGGGACCTGATGGGACACGTGTGCTTCACTGTCAGCCCCTCAAGGCTCAGACTTCAACTTTCCCTGCTTGCTCCAGGTGAGACCCTTCTGCCTCCGGGATGGTGGAAGAGGCAGCATCTCTGCTAAACACTCCGTCTGTCTCTTTGGAGATGCTAACTGTAAACCAGAAACTTTTAATTGTCGCCGGGAATTCGGAAGTGGGAAAAAGTTTTTCAGACATACTCATAACTCTGACCCCTGCACTGACACTCCTTGTGAATTGATAATTCCAGCCCTGTGGGGAAGTGAGGTCACAGAATCATAAATGTTTATCTCTGTGTCTGGCCACCTTTCCCCCGCTCCCACAATTGCTGACAGGTCTGTCACCCAGCAGTCCGCCTTCCGGTGATGGGAATGAGATGGGTGAGTGTTTTCTCTTTCAGTCAGAGAGGCGGAATCTTTAAGGAAAGTGGTGCAACACGATTCGTGGTAAGTGATTTTGTCTAGAAATGGCATTATTCTGGGGTAGAAATCAGTTTAGTGCCAAAGCCACGTGGACAGGACTAAGTCCTGAGGCATGGACAGAACTTGATGGAAACTGGAGAATCTCTGCTTAAGCCTAACGGTTTCTAATAAATTCTAACGTAACTTAGGATGACTGTTGATGTTAGGTAGGTCCAAGCTGTAATAAAATTTGTTTTTTTTAATGAGATGTAGAATTCTAATTTGGAAATTAATCTAACTTTCAATCTGCCATAAAGAAATTACAGGAAAAATTTTCATGATTAGTATATTTTGCTTAATATTATTTTAATTGATAAATAATTGTATACATTACGGGTTACAATGGAATGTTTTGATATATGTACACAATGTGCAATGATTAAATCAAGCTAATTAAATATTGCCTCATTTATGTATCTTTTTTGTGAAGAGATGTGAATTTTACTCTCTTAGTTACTTTGAAATGTACAATATATTACAGTAGTCCCCCTAATTAGAAGTTTTGCTTTCCATGGTTTCAGCTACCCGAAGTCAACTGGCGTTGTGGTGGCTCGATAACCCTCCTTCTAATGTGCCATGAGGTCATCAGCGGTCTAATACTAAGTCACAATGGCTACGTCATTCACCTCGCTTTGTCTCATCACATGGCCATTGTATCATCTAACATCATAGGAAGTGCAAGTGCCGTATGAGAAGATATTTTGAGAAATGGGGCATGATAATCATATAAATTTTATTATAGATATATATGCATAGAAAAAAATATATATTGTGTTTCGTACAATCTGTGATTTCAGGATTTCAGGCGTCCACTGGAGGTCTTGGAACGTATCCTCCATGGATAAGGAGGAACTACTATATTGTGATGATTAGTTTTAGATATCAGCTTGGCTGGATTAAGGGAAACCAAGATAGCTTGCAAAGTACTATTTCGGGGTGTGTCTGTAAGGGTGTCTCCTGAAGAGACTGGCATTTAAATCAGTGGACCGAGTAAGGAAGAGCAAGCCTCAGCAGGTCCTAGCCAATCATCGGAGGCCCTGATAGAATAAAAAAGGCGGAAGAAAGGCGAATCGGTGCTCCTTTCCTTTTCTAGCTGGAATACCCTTATGCTCCTGTCCTTGGACATCAGAACTCCACCTTCTTCAGCCTTGGACTTCGGTACTTGCACAAGTGTTGCCACACTCCCATTCCCCCCCCTTCTGTGAGTCTCAGGCCTCTGACCTCAAGCTGAGAGTTACAGCATCAGCTTCTCCTTGTCCTGAGCCCTTCAGACGTGGATCGAACCATGCTACCGGCTGGTTCCACAGTTTGCAGCAGCCTATTGTAGGACTTCTCAGCCTTCATCAACATGTGAGCCAACTCCTCTAATAAATCTCCTCTCATCTGTCTATCTAATCTATCTATCTATCATCCATCCATCCACCCATCCATTCTATTGGTTCTATGTCTCTGGAGAACCCCGACTAATACAATTATTATTGACTATAGTCATCCTATACATCTATAAATTTTGTGTATGTGTGAGTAAACATAATGGCTTTAATTGAATCAACCAATTCTCTGTATAAACACTTGAATGAACAGAAATTGATAAAATAAGATTTTCTTTCTCTAACTTGGATGTGATGTACTGAATAAAGACAGTAATTATGGCCGGGCGCGGTGGCTCACGCCTGTAATCACAGCACTCTGGGAGGCTGAGGCGGGCGGATTGTTTGAGCTCAGGAGTTCAAAACCAGCCTGAGCAAGAGCGAGACCCCGTCTCTACTAAAAATAGAAAAAAATTAATGAGACAACTCAAAATATATAGAAAAAATTATCCAGGCATGGTGGCACATGCCTGTAGTCCCAGCTACTCCATAGTCTGAGGCAGGAGGATTGCTTGAGCCCAGGAGTTTGAGGTTGCTGTGAGCTGGGCTGACGCCACGGCACTCACTCTAGCCCGGGCAACAGAGTGAGACTCTGTCTCAAAAAAAAAAAAAAAAAAGACAGTAATTATATCTCTACTGAAAACATACAGAGTAAATGAAAATATCACTAGCCTGTTGATATTGATGGGAAATTTTCCCTTCTCAAGTTTGGGAAAGAATTTAAGGAAAATGACCTTCACACTGGAGGGTGGAGGATGGTTGGAGAATAAATAAAGGACTTCGGGATTTGTCAGGGGTAAGTATAACATCTGATATTTTCTTTGGTTAAAAAACGCCCTAAAGTCATTCGTGTCTCTCTTCCACTTCAAATTACTTCATGCCCATGATCAATCGGCTCCAATTTTCATTTTATACACTTATTTCATATTTTAATGGCTTTTCCAAATCACATAATATGTAGAGTTCCATTATTTTTTCTAGGATAATGAACAAATAATTATATGTTTTCTAATGAAAATTAATTTAGTTTCTGCCTTAAATATTTTATCATTATTTATATTTCATATCCTATAGTTTAGAACATGCTCCACTGTACTGTAATAACTTACAAAGTAGGTACCATTGGCAAGAAATAAAATAAATATTTCTGTTGCTCCCCTAACATTGATCCATATTCAATGAATCCAAATTCTTTGTGGTAAATTATTCAGTGCATCAAATTTTACTAAGATTTTTGAATCTTCTCTCATCAGTGATATTTGTCTGCAGAAAAAAATGTAGACAATGATGAAAAATTATCATGACCAAACATATAAAATAAAATTCATTTAAAATATATCAAGGTTTGGATTATTTAAAAAAACACAACACTCATGGAACTATGAAAATATAGCACAATGGCTATGACAATGTCCTTGCAACCAGGCTACCAAGGCTCAAACCCAGCGCGTTTCCAATATTTAAGTGACTTAATCAAACTCCCTGTTGCTGAATTCTTCTGGAGTGTAAGAGATGAATAATAGCAGTGCCAAAATCAAATATTTTGAAAATTAAATGAGACTATGTAAAGCATTAATAACAGTAATCCACACATTGTATGTGGTATAAAAAGAAACACATCAAACTTGGGAAGTATATTAACACAAGAAAATATTTTGTGGAAACACGTTTTTAAAAAGGTAATGATAAGTGGAAAATTTTGTATTTAATTCTGCATAAAAAATTCACATCTCATATATTCCTGCAGGATCTTCTGTTTCAGACAGTGAGTACTGAGCTGAGAAAATGACAGAATGGCCTCCATGGATTTGAAAATTGGAATAATCTTCCTTTTCCAGATTGTCATTGGAATCCTGGGGAATTTCTCACTCTTCTATCACTCTATGTTCCTTTCCTTCAGTGGATGCAGGTCGAGGTCTACAGATTTGATTCTCAGGCACCTGACGGTGGCCAACTCCTTGGTCATTCTCTCCAAAGGAATCCCAGAGACCATGGTAGCTTTTGGGTTGGAATATGTCCTCAGTGATTTTGGATGCAAAGTTGTTTTCTGCGCTCACAGGGTGGGCAGGGGTGTGTCCTTCGGCAGCACCTGCCTCTTGAGCATCTTCCAGGCCATCACAATTAGCCCCAGGAGCTCTAAGTGGTCGGAGTTTAAGGTAAAAGCTCCCCAATACGTGGGAACCTCCACGATTCTCTGCTGGAGTCTGCACTGGCTGGTAAATATTTTTTCTGTGAAGGTGACTGGCAAATGGAAAAACACAAACATCACAAAGAACATAGACTTTGCATACTGTTCTGCTCCAGTTGGTGAAAAAGTCTTAACATCACCACTAATTGCAGCAATGATATCCATCCCGGATGTTTCGTGTTTGGGCCTCATGGTCTGGGCCAGCGGCTCCATGGTTTCCATCCTGCACCGGCACAAGCAGCAGGTGCGACACATTCACAGGAACGGTCTCTCCCCCAGGTCCTCCCCTGAGACCAGAGCTGCCCACAGCATCCTTGCCTTGGTGAGCACCTTTGTGTGTTTTTACATCCTCTCCTGCGTCATCCAAGTGGGTTTGTCTGTTTTTCATAATCCTGGCAGGTTGCTGATTACTGTCTCTGCCTTGATTAATGCATTTTTCCCAACTGTCTGCCCTTTTGTTCTCATGAGTCGTGGGCACGGTGTATCCGGAACATTCTATGTCTGTTGTGGAAGGAACAGTCACGCATCAGAACAAACACGCATTGTCTGTTTTACTCTGTATTGAGTCATTGATGCACTCGACCCCAATAATATTTCCCCAAAATGCAGAGGATGCATGTTCAACTCTCTCCGCTGCTCTTTAAAGTGAATTCTTCCTGATTCAATCATAAAAAAAAACTCCGTCCATCCTCTCTCCTTCCCCAGCACCTCATATATTCTTATTCAGAAACTCCCTAACCCATCCTCTGGTCTCAGTTATCACAGGCCTGTATCTGGGTGTCACCATCTCAGACCCTAGCTAAAGCTGTTGGTGAAATGCATCATTTCTGAATTTGGACAAATAATGAAAATTCCGTCTAATGACAAAAACACAGTAACCTTAAACATGAGCAAAACAAAGCTACTAAATTTTAACTTTAAAACTTTGGAAAGTTGAGTTCCAGGATGTAGCAGTGGGATGAGTTGCTTCGTCGAGGTCTTTCTTCCTAATTTGGTGCGTCTGAGGTCTCTTTGCAGATTGTTTTCTATGCCATTTGCCGGCTGCTTCTTCCACCTCAGTGGTACATTCTGCCAACCGCTGTCTTTGGGAAATGCTGCCCAAGCTGACCCAATTTCATAACAGCACTTTCCCTTGCTCTGTGTGTCTGGGCAGCCTCATTTCTTTCCGAGGTGGATGTTCTCTGACATTCCTTACATTCTCCCTTGGGGTGTGCTGAGAAGGAATGGGGTGTGTTTCACGGGGACCCTGAATAGAACGGGTCACACAGGCTCCATAAAGGAGGCAGGTGGGATGGACCAGGCACATAGAGGTGGCAAGGAACAGGTAAAAACGGAAAAATAAACCCAGTCATGTCAAATTTGATTTATCTCTTTATTGTTCTTCAACTAGGTTTCACATTTATAATTATGTCTCTTCTTCTTGCATTATTTATGTTTCAATTATTCAGTTTGCTGTCACCTTTTGTTGTTTTCTTTTGTTAACTTATTAAAGTGTAGCTTTAGTTTCCTTTAATTTAATTCATTTATAGAATGGGAATATAAATATACTATTCGTTATACAAAATACACTGCATTATCTGGCATGATAGATTTTGTTATAAAGTATCTTATGAATGTTAGTAAAATCATTTGTGCTAAGTGTATGTATATATATAAATTGAGAATGTATAATAAGTACATTTATATTTGTTATATGAAATTTGTCATTATTCATATTAACTTGTGCCTCTACATTTCTGTAATTTTTATTATTTATTTATTTGTATTTAATTATCATGGGTACATAATAGTTGTATATTTTTATGGGGTACATGTGATGTTTTCATACAGGCATACAGTGTGAGTTAATCAAATCAGGGTAATTCAGGTATCCATCACCTCGGGCATTTATCACTTGTTTGTGTTAGGAACATTCCAATTCCACTCTTTTAGTTATTTTAAAGTATACCCTAACTTATTGTTGATTATGGCCACTTTGTTGTGCTATCCAAATATTGTTCATTCTATCTACCTAACCATATTTTTGCACCATTAACCACACCCACTTTATCACCCCCTCCGCACTACTCTTCCCAGCCTGTGATAACCATCCTTCTACTCTGTCAGGGAAGCCATCAGGTCCTGGACTTTTCTTTGATGGGAGATTTTTATTAGTGCTTCTATCTTCTTGCTTGTTATTGGTTTATTTAGGTTTGGATTTCTTCTTGGCTCAATTTTGGTAGGTTGTATGTGTCTAGGAATTTATCCATTTCTCCCGAGTCTTCCAAACTATTGCGTAGAGTGGCTCCCAGCAGGCTGTAATGATCCCTTCGACATCCGCAGAATCAGTTGTAATGTATCTTTTTTCATCTCTGATTTTATTTATTTGGATCTTCTCTTTTTTTTTCCTTAGTCTGGCTAAAGATGTGTCAATTTTATTTATCTTTTCAAAAGACCAACTTTTCATTTTGTTGGTCTTTTATATTTTTTTCATTTCAATTTCATTTATTTCTGCCTGAGCTTTATTATTTCTTCTACTAATTTTGAGCTTGATTTGCTCTTCTTTTTTTTCTAGATCTTTCAGATGCATCATTAGATTGTTTATTTGAAACTTTTCTACTTTTTTGATGTGGGCACTTATTGCTATAAACTTTTCTTTTATTATTGCTTTTACTGTATCCCACAGGTTTTTGGCATATTGTGTTTTCATTTTTATTTGTCTCAGAAATTTTAAAATTTTCTTCTTTATCTCTTCATCAACCCACTTGTCATTCAGGAGCATGTTGTTTAATTTCTACATGTTTGTATATTATTTTCCGATGTTCCTGTCATTATTATTATTTTTTAAATTTCAGTATATTGTAGGGGTACAAATGTTTAGGATTCGTATATTGCCTTTTCCCCACCCAAGTCAGAGCTTCAAGTGTGTCATTCCCCAGACGGTGCACACCGTATCCATTAGGTGTGTATATACCTATCCCCTTCTCCCCCTCCCATCCGCCCAACACCCGATGAATGTTACTACCATATATGCAAATTGGCATTAACTGATCAACACTTAAGTGTTTCGCTCATTATTGATTTCTAGATTTATTCCATTGTGGTCAGAGAAAATATGTGGTATGAAGGTGCGAAACCTTAAGAATTCTGGAAGAAAATGTTGGGAAGACTCTTTTAGACAGCGACCTGGGCAAAGAATTTAGGAAGAAGACCCCAAAAGAAATCACAGCAGCAACAAAAATAAACAAATGGGACATGATGAAATTAAAAAGCTTCTGCACAGCCAAGGAAATTATCATCACAGTGAATAGACAACCTACAGAATGGGAGAAAATATTTGCATGCTACGCATATGATTAAGGGCCGATAACAAGAATCCATATAGAACTTAAGAAAATCAACAAAAAAAAATCAAGCAACCCCATCAATAAATGGGCAAAGGGCATGAACAGAAACTTTTCAAAGGAACATAGACTAATGGCCAGCAAACATATGAAAAAATGCTCAACATCTCTAATCATTAGGGAAATGCAAATCAAAACTACAATGAGATATCACCTAACTCCAGTGAGAATGGCCTCCATCAAAAAGTCCCAAAATAACAACTGCTGGCGTGGATTTGGAGAGATTGGAACACTCTTACACTGCTGGTGGGACTGCAAATTAGTACAACCCCTGTGGAAAGTTAATTTGGAGATACCTCAAAGAAAAAAATAGAAATACCATTTGATCCAGCAATCCCACTACTAAGCATCTATCCAAAGGAAAAAAAGACATTCTATAATAAAGACATCTGCACTTGAATGTTTATAGCAGCACAATTTACAATTACAAAGATGTGGAAACAACCCAAATGCCCATCAATACTGAGAGGATTAATAAAATGTAGTCTATGTATACCTCGGAATACTACTCAACTACAAAAAACAATGGTGATCTAGCACCTCTTGTGTTATCCTGGATAGAGATTGAGCCCATCCTTCGAAGTGAGGTATCACAAGGATGGAAAAACATGCACCACATGTACTCGCCATCAAACTGGTACTAATTGGTCAACACTAAGGTGCTCACATGGTAGTAATACTCACCAGGTGCCAGTCAGGTGGGGGGGTCGGGGGTGGGGATTGGAGGTAAACCCATAGCTAATGGAAATGGGGTACACTGTATGGGGGAAGGACACTCTTGTAGCCCTGGCTTGGGTGAGGCAAATGCATTTCATGTAACCAAAATGTTTGTACCCCCATAATATCCTGAATTAAAAAAAATAATAAAAACAAACAAAAAAGGAAATATGTGGTATAATTTTTAATTTTTTTTGAATCTCTTAAGACTTGTTTTGTGGCCTAACATATGGTCTATCCTTGAGAATGATCCATGAGCTAAACAGAAGTACGTGTATTCTGCGACTGTTGGATGAAACATTCTGTAAATATCTATTAGGTGCATCCGGTCTGTAGTGCAGATTAAGTCCAGTGTTTCTTTGTTGGTTTTCAGTCTAGATGATCCATCCAATACTGAAAATGGAGTGTTGATGTCGCCAGCGATTATTGTATTTTGTCTACCTCTCTTTTTAGCTCTGATAATACTTGCTTTATTTATTGGGTTGTTTCAGTGTCGGGTACATATGTATTTAGAATTGTTATATATTCTTGCTGAATTGACCCCTTTAATCACTATATTATGACCTTCTTTTTCTCTTTTTATTTATTTAAAGCATGACAGAGCTCGGCAGTCATTGGTTTTTTCTGTAAGGGTCAGTGTTGGATAAAGTAGGAGGATTATTAGTTGGATTTGGAGACTGAACTTACTTTGGACAAGTGGGTCAACTTTCCCAAGTCTCAGATGGCTTCTTTGGGATGTCACCTGTCCTGCACACCTCAGTGGGGTATGGTGAGGCTCGCAGAGGATCTTCCTGTGAAATCACTTGATAACCATAAAGCACTGTACATGCGTGAGCCTTTCTGGTGTAGTCTTAGGTCACGTATCCTTGTATCCCAGTTCAGGGGATTTGCACAGTCTAATTTTACAACAGTGTATATCTAAAAGCCATTCTTCTCAAATTCCCATGACATCCCTCTGCTTCTAACTTCACCCTACGTAAGCTGACCCCCTAGTTTCCCAACTTTGGAGATTTGCCTGAAACCAAGGTGAGGTGACATGGCACCTGCTTTCTCTTAGATGAAGGTCATTAATCTCATCCCCTCCTTTCCTGTGTCCCTTTTCTGAACAGGGCTGATGCAATTCTAGGGCCACAGCACAACCTGAGATTAACATGGCCGAGAGAATCCACAGAGAATGAACTGTGAGCCAAAGCCTTAGTGTTTAGGATACAGAGACTTGGAAAGTGAAGGATAAACACGTGAGGCACTCCTCCGGTGTAAGATAAATGGGTCACCTTTCAGGAGGACTGAAGGTGGGGCCTGCAGTGGCTGTGTCTGCATAAACAACAGCGGGGCTTCTTGAGCAGTGTAATCGCAGTCAGTTTCCTTATGAGCAAGCTCTACCGTGGGCTTCTAAATGATCAGACATTTAGATCAGCAACTAAGATTTGTTTCTGTAATTTATAGACCCCAAATATGGATGTTCCTAATCTTCCATTCTAGAGTTTTCCATGTGGCAGGACAAACAGCTCTAACGTGGGCAGCAGTACAAGAGCCTGGGTTCTGACCACTGAGTCAAGCACCAGGTCTGCTTCCAGTTCTCCATGGCTGTCACTGAAACCAAACATCCCCCAGTCCAGGGGACACCATCGGTTTCCAACTTAGCTGAGCCATCAGTGAACCAGGGCCAGATATTTGGGGGAATCTCAGAGAACTGAGGGTGTTCTGGTGTCAGGGGATTTGCATTGGGCCATAGATACAACTCACTCTTGTAAAGCTGAGATGTTTCTGAGGCTACCCAGGATTCATTATTAAATATGCCATCTTTGTTTGATGTGAAAGTCTTTTGTGGACCTTCCTACCTTGTCAGTGTGGAGTCAAAGTCGCTCACACCACAGTGGGAATGTCAGACTGGGCAGCCACCAGGTCTCCATGGATCGGGCTTCGGTTTTAACAAAAACTCAGTAGCAACGGTTCAGTAGCAAGCTAATCACTGCTTTTCAAAAGCAATTTACCTGTTAGTTGTGTCAAACCTAAGCCCAAATCCCAAAACTGTCTTTCAGGTGGAGGCTGCCTTCTTTTTTCAGAGACTCCAAATGGCAGAATGGGTGACAGGAGACTTGTGTTGTCTCCAGTGCACCAGGAGTCTGTTAGAGGGCTTGGCCTCCTTTATGGTGGTCGGGGCAAAAGAGACAACAGTTTATTTTTCTTCACTACTAGAGTGATTGACCACTGTAAATTTGCCAAGTGATTCCAACAAAGTTTATTGGGAAAAGAGGCCTCTGAATTTTGTGTATTTTGTCAGCCTTCCTAGACAGGCCTGTTGAGAATAAAGTTTCAAAAACTTTCCAACAAACAGAACTTCATCCATATAGTAAAAATTTTGAAATCAGAGGGTGGAGGCAAATTTGCCATAGCCTCACTTACCTGCTGTTGGCAAATGCCAGGGCAGTTTTCACTGACCCTGCTCCATCTGCACTTCACTGTGAAGAATGTGCATAAATATGGAATCTCATACAAGTGCTGGTGGTTGTGAAAATTAATACAGATATTTTGGAAATATTTTAGTGCAAGTATTTGCTACAGCTTATCAGATGTGATCCTATGGTATATGAAATCCACTGCTGTTGGATACCCAACATGAATTTGTACATTTCACCAAAACTTAAGTTCTAAAATGCACGCATACTGGTACTATTCATAATAGTCCCGAACTGAAAACTACCCACATGTGCATCAAGAGTGGGATGATTAAATTAATTTTTAGGTGTTCACAGAATGGAATCCTGTTAAATTAATTGTTAGGATGCACACAATGGAACCAGTGCTAATGATGATCAACAACAACATTTAATAATCTGGATAAATTCACAAACATTATATGGAATAAAAAAAGACAAATATCAAAGATTTCCTTCTGTGTGCTTTCATTTATATAAACTACCAAGCATGTGACAATGTGCTATGCTGTTAGATGTTGGATTAGAGGTTACTCTCAGGGGTAGTGACTGGGAGGGAGCGCAAGGAGGCATTTGTGAGCTGACAATCTTGTGTTTTTTGAAACAGAAGATGGAAAGAGAGGTGTGTTCAGTGTGTGATATATCATTGTGCGATGCACTGCAGACCTATCGTGTGTCTTTAAAAATTGTTTTTAAATACCTAGCTATGTAGATTAGGGTATTAATGTTCTTATATTACAGTGGAAGTGTGAAGTACCTTTGTACTGTAATTTATTTTTAAAAGTATGCTGTGGACCGGGCGTGATGGCTCACACCTGTAATCCTAGCACCCTGGGAGGCCGAGGCGGGCAGATTGTTTGAGCTCAGGAGTTCGAAA
>CAUYSK010043539.1:0-13932 GCA_963575035.1 Avahi laniger | reverse complement strand
CAGGGGTTTGAAAACACAAATGACTCCATTTTGATTCTGACAACTTTCATTTCCCTCACTTGATCAAGATCTTTCTTTGAAAGCATCAGTGCTGTGTAATTCGTAGTTAGGTTTCGATGTCTCTGGAAAGCAGATGGACCTGTCCTGGTTGCTGGTCTGCTCCCATATGGGAGGAAATGAACGGCGGCTGGAAGTCAGTGTCAGAACCCTTTTAGGTACATTTAAGCAACAAGGGGTGTTTGAAGGGAATGGCTCTCAGGCTAAGGCTACCCGGAGTTCATTATTATGTTTAATTTTGACTGTTCGTAGACATGTGTTATCATCTCAAAGTGCTGGGCTAGCTTATTCTCTTAGGAGTTGTACTTCTGCAAAAATTTAATAAGTAACAGATACCAAATTTAAAAAGGAAAAATACAAAGTGAAATTAATAATAATATGACAATACCAGCTTGCCTAATTGTTTTGAGCCATATACCTAGGCTTAAAGGCAACCAATTGAATAAATCAAATGGCCATTGATGCCAAGTTGAAAAGATAGGCATTTAAGAGGGGTAAGAGTCTCATTATGATGTGGAGTCTTGTTCAAATGTCTTGGGAAAAGCAGTCTGCAGCATGAAAACATGGTTATCATGGTTTGCAGATTGAATATGTCTTGTTATGGCATCAGGCACTTTGGTGAACTTTTTGTGGGACCCGTACATCAGGCATGATACTCGTTTCTTAACACATTAACCACCATGTGAGTTGTATTTAACTCACGCTAGTTTTGAGCCTGGGACCCGTAAAGCATATGTAACTCACATATCTCTTCACCTTGGGATCTGCCTGATCTATTTTTCAAGTTATATATAACTCACACACAGAAAACAATAAAAAATAAGAAACTTTTCATTAAACTAGAAAAGATCAGTTTGGTTTTGAAATTTTTATTCTGTTTTCATAATAAAACATGGCTCCAAGGGAAAAAAATTTTTTTTCTAGTGTGGCAGTCAATGTGTTAAAATTCATCTAGTTTCAGCTTATAAGGCTTTTGGGAACAGAACACTTCCATATTTTGGTAATTCCGTGGAAGAAAGTTGGATTGGAGAAATCTAGAAGAATTCAGGATCTAGTGTAGTTTACAGGTAGATAACAAGAACTTGAAAACAGTTCACAGAGCTATAATCTCAACAGATACATTGTAGCTTTTCTTTGGACATTTTTTTGTCTCCTACAGTCATCCGATTTTTACCAAAGATAGATTAAGACAAATTTGTTTATAAAATAAGTTTAATTTTATCAAATTTGCCTTCAGGAATGGTGATTTGACCACATAGTAATATCAGATTTAAAAATCTCTTGAGTCTAGGAAGCCAAACCAACACAGACTTTAGATTTTACCTACAATCTTACGGTTCCTGGGCCTGCCAATTTTTATTCATTCACTGTTAAGGCTGAGAACCCTTGAAGTCAGGCATTTTATGCATCTTCTCAAATATGACATTTTGGTAAAAGCCTCAGTTATATAACCAATGTTTTCAATTGTATCCTGCTATAAAGAGAGGATAAATTTTTATTGAATTTATTCAAGTAACCATATTTGCCATAAAAAAATAAGAATACTCATGAATAGATTCCAAATTTTGGAGGGATCAAGTAGAAAGAAAATGCAAATGTTTCCACCTTTGTTCATAAAGGAATACTTTACCAAATTGCAGTAGATTATGTATAACTCGAGACAAAAATTCCTTAAATCTGGAAAACAAACCAACAGTGTTTCAAATAAAAATCATAAAAACATTAGCTTTATTAGTTACTTAATCTCATATAATTAATTTTGATCTACTTTATTTTTATTAGTTTCATAAATGTATCAATTTTTTCATTAGAGTTCTGAAAATTCTTATTTTAGTCCATTGATCTTAAAGTTATTAGAAAACTATATCTGTGAGTACTTGTTAGAGTCGTTCATAAATCTGATTACAAATGCAAAAGAGAAGAAGTCAAAACAATAATTGTGGATGGAAAAAAAGAATAGTCACGGTTAAAAATCTGAGGGAAGTTCATTATAAGAATCAGTTGACAAGGAAATTTAGGGATTTTTTTGTGGCATATAACATAATATCTGGAATTATAGCTGATAACACATTAGGTTTTTAAGAGTTGTATACAGTTTTGAAACCTTTATATCAATAACATACCCATAAATATAACTGGAAAAAGATCAAGTATCACTTATCATTTGACAATGTTTCTCATACAATTTACCAAATAGGCTTAATCATTTAATATCCCTGCAAGATGAGAGATCTATTCTTTGATGCTCTCCAGGGGTCCAACTGGAAAATTCCAAAGTTAATTTTAGGTCAGAAAGATTAGTAATACAAACCCACCAGCTATTTTATAAAAGACAGTTGAATCCAAATTATATTTCTGATAAAATTGGAACCCGTTCACATGGCTGAACTTTGCCTTAGTAGGTAATATAAGGAAGGCTGTAGACCAAAGTTTTGGGCAAAGCAGTTTTGTTTTTAAAAAAAAAAATCTTTTACCCTTTTTTCATTTTCAGCTGAGCTTAGAGTTAAATATTCGAATGCTTACATTTTACCTAGGACTGGCTGAATTGTATAAGAAAAACAGAATCTCCAAGTGGCCTTGAATTAGTAACAAATCTCTTTGTTTGCCAGTCTGGTTTGCTTGACTACTCAGCTCAGACAAGCAATCATTTTAGCAGAGGGTTTTGTGCGGATTTTTGTTGTTGTTTTGGCCCCTGCATAGCAGACAAAGCAACTTTTACGCCAGACAGGAAGACTTTATATTTTTGCTTTGAGCTAAAGATTTGACCTGTTTGATCTGAAAACTTAACTTTTATAAATATTTATCTAGTTATTTTTTGTTTGTAGATACCAGTTCTTCAATTAACTGTTCCATCACCCTAAGCAATTGTTAGTCAAGCAAACCTAAATTTACATTTCCAAAAGGTGTCTAGGTTTTTGGTTACCATGGAGCTGTTGTAATATGTAAAGCCATTAATTTGAAAGCTCTTTAAGACTTCTTTTCTTTTTATCCGGGCTGGAATGCCATAAGCAGTGGTTTTTATCTCAACACCAGCAAAAAGTCAGCAGATTCAAAGTAGGCAAAAAAGGAAAAAAAAAAAGAAAAAATAGAGAACTTAGAAGGCTCTACATGTTAACTCTATAGTTGCAATCTCTTAATTTGGTACTAAGTAAAAACAAGCTTGGGGAGTGCGGTTGGTCCCTGTGATGGTCATCGATCCAAAACTGTGCATGAATAAACGACATGTAACCAGCTGGAGTCTCAGAAAAGCTGGCATGCTTTAATATCTGAGACTCTCATTCATTTATTATTAATTTCTCAAGAGCAAAGAAAATCCCATAAATCATGTCAGGAGATGTCAGGAGTTTGGACTGGTGTTTTAGATGGTAGCAAATGCCCTAGTTGTTTTTAACCAGCCTTCCTGTGCCCACAATTTAGATTGTTTATTCTTGCTCTCCAAAGATTTTCAGACACAAACAAGGGAAAAGAGCCCAGTCATTTATAGATACACATAACCAAACCAAAATGAAACCAAAATAAGACTGTTCACAAATTTTAACCTATGCGTGCAGATGAAATGAAATATTGAACTAGGTGCACAGACCAAAAGTGAATTCACCAGAAAAGACGTGTCTCACAGACAGAACGTGAATTCTGTAGAAACCAGAGTACTCATACCTTAAAGACACTTGTCTTTATATCACAGAGGATTTGCCAGAAAAGAGAAAAAATCTTTTCTTTATCCCAGGAGAGATATAAGGTCCTTTCTTCAGGTGGCCTTATCTAAATCAGATTTTAAATAAAGTGAAGAGCTCTACCAAAAAGAGGGAGGCTCAGCATGGGAAAAGACTCACCAGGGCAGAAAAGATGAGCCTTGGAAACAGAGCGCTAAAAGGGCTCGTGTGAGTAGTACATTCCCATTACAAGAATCGCCCATTCCTTCCGAAGGTGATCTCATTCCAGATCCCACTTCTGACACCATTAATGTCAACCTAAATAACAAACAGACGATTTTTAAAAGAAAATAATTCTTATTCAGGAATTGGGCATTGTAATAGGAATACACAGTAAAGTATATGCATATCCAGGGATGGGGTGGGGGGTAAAAGAAGACAAAGGTTTTTAAAGGAAGAAGAAGGAGGATTACATCATTGTTTTAAGGTAATTATCCTTGGTTACAAGGATTGGTAACAAGGGTGACACCAGTCTGAGGTTAGACAGGCAATTTGTGGGCAGATATCCTTGTAGAAATATTTTTGTGTAAGGTTATGACGGCCTTGGTGCAAGGTTATAGGTTTTATAATAGTTTTTATTATCAGGAATTTATGCATGAGAACCTTCTTGTCATCCCTTTCCCTGGCTCTAATTTGTCAGGGTTTTTTAAACAGAAGTTACTCCATTTTGATTCTGACAACTTTTATCAGATGTGCTTCAGGAATAGGGAACGTGATCCCAGATTCAAGAAGGAATATTGAACAATCAAATTAGTAATGTTTAGGAACCCCAAACAATAATTTCTAGGTAATAGTAATGGTAATAACACATTATTTGTATTTGTGGGTTTAAAAAATTGATATCTATAACATCAGACAATGACAGCATATAAATGATTAGAATTAAAGTCCTCCTATATCATTGCTTTGTTGAGGAGGAGAAGATACTATCTTTAGACACCAAATTATTTATGCTTGCTAACATTTCAAGGTTAAGTTATAACATGATGAATAAGGTATATGTATGACTTTTAAAGCCATGATGGATGGGATGGTGAATGGAATAAAAAAACAAAAAACAAAAATAGGGCAGTCATTTAATTTTTTAAAAAGAATGCAAGAAAAGAAAGAAAGTAAAAGCATAGAAAAAATGAGGGAAATAGCAAGAAATCAAGATGATAGAAGTCCAAATATGTCAATAATCAAATACAGATAAGCAAACTAATTTTGGCAATAGAAAGACATTGTCAGATTGAATAGAAAATGATACCCAACATACGCTGTTTATAAGAAGCATACCTAACCCATAACAACCTGAAAAGGTTGACAGTAAAATTTTGGAAAGGGAATATCAGGCAAAAATCCAAAAGAAAGCTTGGGTAACTATACCGATATCAGACAAAGCATTAGTAGTGATGGAGATTGTCCCAACTTGTATGTAAGTCATGTTATAGCACATGTATATATAAACAAATATATATCTATATGTTTACACACACAGAGCTCATTAGAACTCCAGAGAAAATGGACAAGTCTACTATCATAGTGGAATATTTTAGCATTGTTTTTAAATATTGAAAGATCAAACAGATAGAAAATTGATAAAAGTAGAAAATATTTGAATTGCACAGTTTAACACGATTTATTGGGCAAATAAAGGACCTTGTACCTAACAATTAGAGAAAATACATCTTCTCAAGCTCTCCTGGAACATTTATTACAAAGTAGACTATAAAGCAAATCTCAGTGCATTTCAAAGAATCATATTATACCATAGTTCTCTGAACAAAGTACAATTAAATAAAAAGGCAGTAACAATAAGATAAAATTCTATTTGATTAAAATGGAGTACACACTTCTAAATTAATCATGGTTCTAAACAGAAATCATAATTGAAACTGAAAACTACTCAGACTAAATGAGAATAAAAATAATACCTGTCAAAATTTGTGGAATGAACAAATGTATAGGGAAATATATAACCTTAAATGTTTATATCAAAAAGAAAAAAAGGCTGAAAATGAATAAGCCATGTTTATAACTCAAGATGATATATAAAGAATATTATAATAAATTCAAAGAAAATTAAAGACAGTACATAAAGAAAATACGAGCAAAAATTGATGAACAAATTATTCAATGAAGTAAAAAGTTGGTTTTTTGAAAGGGTCCAATAAAGTAGACAAAGCTATAGCAGGAACTCATCAAGAGAAAGAGAAAGAACTCACCAAAAAATGAATAGGGGAACATAACTCCAGATTCATTTATTACCAAAATTGATTTAAGAAAAAAAAATATAAAGTCTGGATTATCTTCTACCATTAAACCTTATTACAAAGAAAACAGCACCCCTAGATGGTAAGTAGAAATAAGTTCTAGCAGTTTTTTTTAATTGGAAAAATAGTTCCAATTTTAAATAATCTTTTCCAGAAAATAGGAAAAGAGAAACACACATTTTAACCCATGCAGTGAAACCAGGATATCTTTGACACCAAAATCAGATAAGGAGAGGTACAAGAAAGGAAAATTGCGGGCCAGTCTCACTCACGAATATATTAATAGATACAAAAATCTTAAGCAAAGTATTTAGCAAACCAGATCTAGCCTTATGTAAAATAAGACGATATATTCTGGCCTACCTGGGTTTACTCTAGGAAAAACAAGGGTGATTTAACATTGAAAAATCTGCGTCATTCAGCGTATTAATAGACAAAAGGAAAAACACCATATAATCATCCCAGTAAATCCAGGAAAATTACCTGATAAAATTAAACACTCATTCAAGGACAACAACTTTCATAAAAAGTAACTACCAAAAACCCATAGCAAACTTTTGCTAAGCATTTGCTCAGGGCTGTGCCAATTTTAATAACAGAAAAGAGTGGAGAGCCCAGGAACACCCACAGATTTATGGAAATTTGATACATGAAATTTATGGCAATTTGTTGATCATTGGAGAAAGGATTACATTTTCTGTAAATGGTGCTGGGGCGCTGGTTTTCCATATGAAAAAAAAGTAAAATGGACCTCAATCTCACACCGTGCACAAAATTAATTCCAAATAGAGACTTAAAAGTGAAAGACCAAATTAAACTTTTATTAAAAAACAAAAGGAAACTAGCATTCAGACCTCAGAATAGACAAAGATTTATTCAACAAGACACCAAAAACATGTATCATAAATGAAAGGATCATTAATTCAACCACAGTGAAATTAATAACTCCATCAAAGGGGCATCAGAGAAAAGAAAAAGATATAAACTGACAAAAGAGTAGTAAATGCAATATATAAACTACTCTTACTAATTAATAAGAAAAATGTATTAAAAGATATAAATAAAAGATATAAATAGTCATTTCACATAATTGCCAAGAAAATGGCCAGTAAACACGTGAAAAGAAGTACAGCCTCATGTTAACCAGGGAAGTGAAAATTAAGACCACAAGTAATTTTATGTCCACGAGATTGGAAGGTGATACTATCTGGTCCCCGTTGATCAGTAGGAGCTCTCATGTGCTGCTGACAGGAATGTGTATGGGTACAACCAAGTTGGAAAGCACTTTGCCATTATCTTGTAAAATTGGAGGGGTACATATGTTACAATCTAGGGCTTGGATATAGAGAGGTCTATGTCCTCATAATATTAATAAATGACATTTCTTGACCAGGTGGGACACAGGAGACTTCTAAAACTCTCAAGGCTTTTGTTATAAAAAATAAAATGTTAAACTTCCATAAAAATCAGTGCAACTAAGAACCTTGGCAGGCCTTGAAAAGGAATGAAATTCTGACATAGGCTACATCATGGGTGAGCTTTCAGGACACTAGCAAAGTGAAATAGGCCAAACACAAAGGACAAATACTGTATGATTCCACTAATACGAGGTGCCTAAGTAGTCAAATTCATAGGGACAGAAAGTGGAATGGTGGTCGTCACAGGCTGTGGGGGAGAAGGAATGCGGAATTGGTGTTTAATGGACACAGAGTTTCAGTGTGGGAAGATCAAAAACTTTTGGAGATGGATGGTACTGATGTTTGCACAACAGCATAAATATATTTAATGCCACTGGCCTGTACACTTAAAATGGTTAAAATGATAAATTTTATGCATATTTTACATTTTTTTTAAATCTTGGGAAGAAAAAAAAAAACTTGACAGGTGTCTTGTGAAATTCATGAGCCAGGACATCGGACATGATATCTGAGAGCCTCCAAAGTGAGAGCCACAGAAAGGAAAGGAAAAGGCACCATAAATTAGAGGAAGCCAGGAGCCGTGGTGTGTACCTCTCATCCCAGCTGCTCGGGAGGCTGAGGCAGGGGCATCCCTTGAGCCCAGGAGTTTGAGTCCAGCCTGGGCAACGTAGAGAGAACCAGTCTTTAAAAATATATATTAGAGGAGAATCTTCATTTGTGAACTTTCAACTTAGATATTTTATAGATGCCCACAAAGCTAAGTCTCCAAGTGAAAATGTGTCCCCTCTGCCTACCACAGACATACAAATACATTCATATTATTATATTTATTGAGCAGGTACTATGTGCCAGGCACAGTTACTAGTGATGCTGTGGGAAATAAAATGACAAAGCCATTGTTCACAAAGAGCCTGCATTTTGGTGTAGCAGATGGCTATACCACGTTGTCATTGCTTAGCGGTTGCTTAAATATTGTCACTTTAAACCTATCAAACAAAATGATTTGCAAACTCCCTTTGGCAGCCTATTCTATGAGTAAGTAGAGGAATTTCTGTAAAATGACAAAACCAAGAAGATAGAAGAGCCAATCCAAGTTTAACTGTTTTTAGATAAACCTGGAAAGGGACCCTGAAGTCATTTTACCCACTAATACCTAACAAATTCTTCCACATAACCCTAAAATATAGCCGATATGTCAAAGAGGAGCTTCCCTGGAGGTGGGGAGAGAAAGGAGACAGGGAGATTGGCAGGTCCCAGCCCCACCTTCTGGGTCATCTCGGTGCCTGGACACTGCCGTGGGGCAGCACAGTGTGTCCGCACGGCCCTCCAGGACAACCTGGGCCTCAGATTCCAGGTCAAGGTGTATCTTTGCCATTTTTTTCCTTCTCATCTTGCTCCCATCTTCTGTGTTATTTCATCCATCCCATTCCACATGTATCACACCTATTTGCTACGCGTTATATTCCTCCCTGGAAAATACAGTAGTCCTCCCTTATCTGTGGTTTCACTTTACGAGGTTTCAGTTACCCATAGTCAACCATTGTCTGAAAATATCCGATAGAAGATTCCAGAAATAATCAATTCATACGTTTTAAGTTGTGTGCCGCTCTGAGTGGCATGATCAGATCTCACTTCGCCCTGCTCCATCCCACCCAGGTGAATCATCTCTTTGTCCGGCGTCTCCAGACTATAGATGCCACCCTCCCGTTAGTTACTCAGTATCCATCTCCGTTACCATATGGACTGTGGTGCTATCGAAGTGGTATCAAGTCACCTTTATCTTACTTCCTAACAGCCCAAAGTGCAAGAGTCATGATGCTGGCATGTTATTATAATCATTCAATTTTACTATTCGTTACTGTTGTTAAGCTCTTCTATACCTAATTTATACGTTAAACTTTATCATAGATACGTATGAATGGGAAAAAACATGGTATATAAAGTATTCAGTGTTATCTGTGGTTTCAGGCATCCCCTAGGGGTCTTGGAACATGTCCAAGTGCTCCTGCAGACAGGTGTACCTGCCCCTTCTGGTCTCCCTCAGCCCATATTCTACCACTCTCAAGGGAAGACAGCCTGAGCAGCCTGTCTGTGGGGTACGCAGAGGACCCGTGCTGGGTCAGCTGATTGAAAATGTCAGCTAAAGCAAGAATCACAAAAATATTTTAACTTTGATTTACTTGTCTTTTCATCTACAGGCAAGGTTTTCTGGTCTCCTGATTGAGTGCTATATTATCTTGCATAAATCACCTCATCATGCATCTTCTATGGTTTGAGTGTCCTTTCCTTTAAAGTGGAACAAGAACTTAAGGACTCTTCCAAAACCACCGGAGACCAGTCCTGGGTTATTCCCACGTGTCCCTAATCTTCTGTCTCACCCACACCTAATGCGAAGGCAGATTTTTTTCAGGGACTTCTTTTCATCAAGTTGTTGCAAAGCATGTACCTTGTCTTTCATGGAAACAGCAACTCTTACCGTTAAATGATACTCATTCAAATAATATCATAAACTCAAATAATATTTAATTAGATTTTCAACGACATTAGAAACACAAGATACAAAAACACCTTTGGTAACAAACGCAGCTCACTCCTGGTAAGCGCAGAGATCAGTTGTAGGCGCAGACACCCTCCTACATCCAGCCCTCGAGAAGCATCTCGCCTGCCCTGGGTGTTGGGTTGTTAAGAGAACTTCCAAGGGGAGAAATGTTTTCAGGCAAGAGGCAGAAGGAGTGTATAGGCTTGTGGAGCCAAGCAATCCTCTAAATTCTGATGACAGTTCGGCGTCTCCCCCGCTGAGGGACTTGAGTAAATCACTTAGGCTCGCCCAGGCTCGGTTGCGTTGTTGGTAAAATGGAGGCCGTTATTCTTGGCCCGGTGCTCAGCCAGGCCCCTGGAGTACTCACAGAAATGCACTTGACTTCATCTCAGTCTTTTGTGCTTCAAAGACCTTCATTTTTATCTCTTCAGTCCTGAAGCTTGATGACTAAGCCTTCCCCGGCTGAGTCTTAAATTAAAAGAGATAGGGAGGGACCCAGAGGAGCATCTTTTTATCCCTGTATCAGTAGCACAAACTCTGTGGAGGACGGGAGAGATTCTGTGACACTTTGATCCAGTCCTTGAGTCTTCGGTGGACCATTCGAGGAGAGTGAAGCCCTGGCCAGAATCAGGGAATGGCCAGGAAGGGGCCAGCAGAGGGTCCGCCTGTGGGTCTCGGGGAGTTACTGGAACCAGAGCTGAGTATGCCAGGGTTCCTGTCCTCAGGAAAGTCACCTCCAATGAGAGCTGACTGGTGACTAATGGCAAATTCAGTGCAGTCTGCTAAGTGCTGTGATGGCAGGAAGCGAGGGGCCTGGGAGAACGAGAGGAGGGCACCTATCCGGGCAGTCGTGTGGTGCAGAATCTGTATCTCGGGGCTTTCGGTAGGAAACCTGAGCGGAATATTGATGTCCAGACTCCCAGGTCCCTGAGTCCACTCCTTCCTCGTCCTCTGCCCTTGTACACGCCTCAGCCCCAAAACACCCGCAGTCCTGACTGCACCACTGCTCCCCGCACCCCCATGCTCCTACCGCTGGGAGAGCGCGCGTTAGGAATAGCAAAACGGATGCTGGATGGCAGCAGCTGGGTATGCGCCATTGCTGCAGAAACATTTGCAGAGCATGCACTGAGTTCCTTCCGGTTCAGCAGGAAGTACATCTCAAAGGAAGCTGGCCTCAAAAGATGAAAAGGAGTTTTCCAGGAAGATTAAGTGGGAATGGTTTCCAGGCATGGTTAAGCTTTTTGGGTTTGTTTGTTTGTTTGTTTTGTGTTTTTGAGACAGAGTCTTACTCCATTGCTCTGGGTAGAGTGCAGTGGTGTCATCATAGCTCACTGCAACCTCCAACTCCTGGGCTCAAGCCATCCTCCTGCCTCAGCCTCCCAAGTAGCTGGGACTATAGGCGCACATCACGACTAATTTTTCTATTTTTAGTAGAGATGGGGTCTCACTCTTGCTCAGGCTGGTCTCGAACTCCTGAGCTCAAGCGATCCTCCCACCTCGGCCTCCCAGAGTGCAAGGATTACAGATGTGAGCCACCACACCTGGCCCTCACTTAATCTTTACAAGTCTCACAAAGTGTTTTATAAATCACAAAAATTCTGTCTGTTTTATAAATCACAAAAATTAAGGATCATACAAATTAAGTCACTTTTCTTGCCCAAAGTCACACAGCTACATATGACAGAGCTGAAATTCCAGCTCACATCTGTCTGACTCCCAGTCCCTACCTCTTTCCTCTGCCACAGGTCTGAGTTTCTACTTGAATCTGTTTTCCAAGGAAAATACAATGTATGATATAATGATTCTATAGGACTTTTCTGTGTGAGTTCTCTTGGGATTAAATGGATTTTCAGGCACTAACTCCAGAACAGAGGCCCTTCATCTAGCTTTGTGCCCTTGAAAGAACGTTTGAATTTTAAGCAAAAGCCTCAGAGGCTGAATTCTAGACTCCAATCCATTCATAAATTGGGAATCGAGTACACCTAAAAGAAAAATCCTAAAGCAGAAGAGAAAAACCAAGAGAAAACATGCCAAAATGATATATTTTCTCAGAGGCAATTTGTAGCATTTGCATAAAAAGAGCAGCCCATAACTCAAGCTTTCAAACATCTTAGCATGCTTAGAGACATGTCGGTTTCCGCATCTTCTGGGGAAGGTGCGGGGTCACCGTGCCTCTGCATGACGCGCGCACCGCAGCTAAGCAGACTACAGTGAAAAATGATGTGGGGAAACCGAGGGAAGGTAATAAGAATGATGAATGGTAAGGCTGATTCTGGAGGATTAGGATGGATAGAGGAAGGAAAAACTGTTGGTTTGGGGGAAGAAGATCTGAAATCTAGAATTACCACCTTCTAGCCAGACCTCTGTCTACTCCAGGCCAGCGCCTATTTAATTCCGTTGCGTGACCCGAGTCCAAGGACTCTGAGTGTTTTACGATCTCCGTGCACACTGCTGCAGCCAGTAAACTCAGGGAGCCCTCAGGGTTAAATATGAGGCAGCTGGCCCCTCTTCAGGTAGCCTGTCTTTTGGCACCGTTGCTGAGTGGCTTGTGCCGTGGCGTCGCTCGTACACCCAGCGGACATTGCAGGGCTCCCACCCGGGACGGGGCTGTCAGCGGAGTTCTTTGGCCTGTCCTGACCAAGTTTCCTCGTCCGAGAGAGAAGGAAAGTAGTCATGACTTTGCAGAAGAGATGTAAAGATGAAAAGGGGCGATACGTGAAGCAGTTAGTACAGGGCAGGGAAATATCACAGTAAACCTATTATCCTTATTATTTAAAAAAAAATCAGTATCACTCCTGCTCTCTCTTGGAATAGTGTCCTTTAGGCTGGTGAGCAGACACATGTGAACAAGGGCTCTTCTCACTTGTCTGTTCCAAGAATCTCGTGTCATAGATGGAGAAATACGGACCCAAAGCGGGACAGTGGCTTGTCCGAGGCTAAGCACCTGACCCTTACACCGCACACCCTAAAGTCACACGAGAGAATGGCATGTAAGCAGACGAGACCTTGTATGATTTAAGCTCGAGTCTGTTGTCTTCACTCATCCATCCTTGTTTTATTTGGTAATTTTCAGAACCTAACTCCTCTGAGTTTTATTGATTTAAGTTATCCATCCTTGGCTTTGTTACACATAGCTGATGAACTTCAGATGCGATTATTCCTAGAAACATCAACAAGATTTTCGGAAACACAGTGGTGCCTCTGGAAAATGTACCCTACAACAGCCTTTTCCAGGGTATATATCCAAACAGTTTTTTTTTTTATTTCAGCATATTATGGGGGTACAGATGTTTAGGTTACGTACGTTGCCCTCGCCTCCCCTCCTAAGTCCGAGTTTCAAATATGTCCATCCTTTGGGTGGTGCGCATTGCAGTTCTAAGAGCTGTTAACTGGTTTTATTTAAAACGGGGGAACTGGGGAGGAGGATGAGGAGTTCCATGTACTACGTATCGAATATTGTATCAGGAAGTCCCGTAATGAGGAAGCTGACGGATTGTTCATTCCCAGCATTTCCCACACGTATTCTGTGTCAACACACAGACAGACCCCTTTGGTTGTAGAATACCTTGTGGGACAGGCTCGTTAGAAGCCCACAGTGCTCGTGCAGCCTGGCTTCAAGTACTTTGTTACAAACTTGCCTGTCAATGATGCAGTAAAGAAATTCGGTGTAGGGTGCTTGTCCTATAACCTTGCCCCGGAATCCTTCTGTTCTTCCAGTTAACTGTACCTTTAGGAATTTCCACATGTGCTCTATTCATAAAATGTTATCATCATTAAAGTAGGAATTTGCTGTTCAAAATATAACTTCGCCTGGACATCTTTCCTTTAGTGCTCACAGAAAAGTTGCTCTATGCATCTTTCATTATTGAATCAGAGTCTCGCTTGTAGCACGAGCTGACACACGTCAGAGTCCTGCGTACGTCAGTTCAAGTCCGTGGCAAATCCCCGTG